>WYDI02025342.1:23202-75377 GCA_009867235.2 Psittacus erithacus | reverse complement strand
ATAGGCTGAGAAAGTTGGGGCTGTTGAGCCTGGAGAAGAGAAGGCTGCGTGGTGACCTCATAGCAGCCTTCCAGTATCTGAAGGGGACCTTTAAGGATGCTGGGGAGGGACTCTCCATTGGGGACTGTAGTGATAGAACAAGGGGTAATGGGTTAAAAAAACGGGAAGTTTAGATTGGATATAAGGAAGAAGTTCTTTACTGTGAGGGTGGTGAGGCATTGGAATGAGTTGCCCAAGGAAGTTGTGAATGCTCCATCCCTGGTGATGTTCAAGGCCAGTTTGGACAGAGCCGTGGGTAACATGGTTTAGTGTGAGGTGTCCCTGCCCATAGCAGGGGGGGTGGAACTAGATGTTCTTAAGGTCCTTTCCAACCCCAAGTATTCTATGATTCTGTGAAGCCATTATGCTTGTGTGGCTAGTGCTTAGCACTTTTTCAGTGGCTGTCCTAAAAATGACATATAAGGAGGAAATTCTTTACTATGAGGGTGTTGAGGCATTGGAATGGTTTGCCCAAGGAAGTTGTGAATGCTTCATCCCTGAAGTGTTCAAGGCTGGGTTGGATGGAGTCTTAGGTGACATGATTTAGTGTGAGTTGTCCGTGCTCATGGCAGGGGGGCTGGAACTAGATGATCTTAAGGTCCTTTCCAACCTAACTATTCTATGATTCTGTGATTCATTCAACACAAGTTCAGAGATGATAGTTGCTACACTAAGTAATTTGACAATTAACAGAATATTAATAACATGTAGTCTTCATGCAGATGTGAATGGCACATCAAGAAACAATACTTTGAAATCAGGAGCATAATTACAGAGAAAATATCAAATGTCCTCTTTCCATAAGTAATACCCAAGTATTCAAATCTATGTAAAATTAAATGCAGTTCTGATTAGAATGCAGGAATAGAATGTTTAAAACTCTTGAATTTTCTTTCAACTCCAGGTCAACATTTGAAACTCCTTCCAGATCAGTAGTCATCAAAATTAATTTACCTATCAGATGACTGACAAAAAGAGCTTTTTAACCTTGAGGCCTTAAAATCTTAATTTTACAGTATGAAAGGGGTCTGCTGTCATGGAAAACTTGCAGTGTTTGAAGAACTTAAACTCGAGGGCAGTTGCATGTGTGATTAACCTAGATGTTCAGAGTTTAGCCTCAGAAACAGAAACCCGGTTTGAAGTGAAAGTTTGTGGCAGATGATGTCCAGGAATAATTTTTGTACAATGTGATACTTTTCCCTTTTAAAAATAGAGAAATATATCAAAACAGGAAAATATGAGGGCTTTGTACTCTGGGGCCAGCAGTGTGTAGCTATGAAGAACAGCGCCATAGGAAGGCTGAGACAGGACCAGGAGGTGCCTCCAACTTTTTTTCTATTCAGACTCTGCTTTACTGCTGACTGACGGTTTTTGGGTTTTTTTGGTTTTTTTTTGAGTGAAGCTCTTAAGTTTGAAACTTATGATGAGAATTATTACAGATTTGTGCCTTTTCCAGCAGACAGCCACGACATTGCAACACTTGCTGGAGGAAAGACTTGAGATAAAATATACCTTCTTTCAAAGTAGATACAAGCCCACATCTTTCATCTCCGAGGAAGATCCCTATTCATCATTTTTCATGATCTTTGGACAGCAAGGACAAAGAGGTAGAAGCAAGAGTCTGTTTGGTTTTTTTGTTTTTTTTGGTTTTTCTTGAACATGTTGTTAAGATGTGATCTGCAGGGGGAGGAGAGTATCTTTCTCTCTCTCCAGATGCTGTGCCATGAGGGCGAAATGCTGAAGACTTTGTCCTTTACACACTCCTGCTATGTGTAAAGGAGAAAGTGCTGCCATACAGTACTTTCTGTGGCTGCCATTTTAAAGAAAATCACAGCTGTGTCAGAGCTTTGGGGTGCCCAGTCCTTTTTTTGCTGTAGGCATGCTCTGTACCTACTGAAGCCAGCCCTTCTAGAAGTTTCAGGTGTTTCAACATAGTTTCACATTGTCAGTCAAGGTACTGACTAGCAGGGAGCTGCTAAATTTTTCAAACAGAGTAGTAGATCACTACAGAGCCCTCAAGTAAAGTTTAAGACACTGGTGAATTTGGGTTCTTCTAGGTGTGATGGCAGTTAAGTTTGGGCAAAGGAGCACCAGGAGTGGAATGAAGCCATTTCCCTACTAGAATCTCCAGTGCAGCCTCAGGTATAGCGCATATATGTATAGATATATGTATATCATAGGCAGAAGTTCAAACAACTTGTGCTTTACCAAGAAAAAGAAAATTCTTGAGCAACTGAAACACCTCAAAAAGATTTCTGCATCCGAAGAAGACTCACTGTATTTTTATAGACTTTTTTTTCTCCTTTCCTTGAGCGTGGATTGAAACCTGCATATGCCAGAATCTTGATTCTATGTTTTGGGTTTTTTTTGTTTGCTTGTTTGGATGGTTGGTGATTTTTCTTTTTTGTTTGGCTGGTTTTGGGGTTTTGTTTGTTTGTTTGTTTTTGATTGGTTGGTTTCTTGTTTGGGTTTGATTTGTTACTAGAATCAAGATTCTAACCTCCCTTTGTTACTGTCATTTTCTTCCTTTTGTCCTCTTCCATTTCTCCCCTCAGGCTTGATTCTGTCCAATTTATTTATTTATTTACTTATTTGGGGTGTAATTGATGTAAATTTATTTAGGCTATGCGCAGGATGTGTTTAGGAGGGGTTTAGTTACAGTAACTTCTTCCCTAGTTGTCTACAGGCAGTGCAGCATCAGCAAATCTGCTTTGTTCCTAAAGCTGCAGTTGGTTTTCTAGCTGCTGATAAATTGCCTCATCCTGAGGTTAGGAAGTGTACATTTGTTTAACTTACACTGCAACTCTGGACACATGTATTTAAACTGCTTTAGGCATCCAACAGTCAAGGACACTCACTGTGTACAAAGAGAAAGGGCAAAGCATTTATTCCTTTGTGAAAAACGATGCAGAAAAGTAATTGAGAAAATTAATGCTGTGAATCTTATAGAACATCCTCATCAACAAGTAACGTTAAAGTAGAAAGAAAGCCCATGTACTTGAATCGATGGCAATACTAAGCTGTATGTGCTATAGCTAGTAAAATAACAAAGTGAATGAAAAAAGTTACTTGAAGAGGACTGGTCTGATTCTGTCGTGTTGGAGTCACTTCTGGGAAACCTCACTCTCCTTGACAACTTCTTTGTGTGATAAACAGCTTGTGTCTTACACGTGGGAACTAAGTCTCTCCCTGTAAGAGATTCAGAGAAAGCGAACCAGTGTAAGTCTACATCCCCAAAGTGTTTGAGAAGTGATTTTCTGTATCTGGCAGATAGGTAGCTTTGGCTGGTACAAAGAACATCAAGAAGATCAAGAACATCAAGTAGAAAAGAAACAGAGAGGTCTAAGAATGATAATCAGGACATACGTCCTACAGTGATTTTGGAACAAAAATTATAGGTTTTTCAGGTCTGGTTTAAAATTACTTAACCTGCCTTGCCTACCATAAGGTGTTTGTTACTAGTAAAGAATAACTGAATATGTTCCAGTGTAGAACATTTTTATGTATGTTTCTAGGAAAAAAACAAAAGAAAGCGATAATTACTGAGGAGGAACCAGCAATGGGTTTAATCCAAGTAAGTCCATGAAGTTTCAGTGGTAACAGCTAAAACGAGAAGTGCTTATAATGATGGTTTAAAATAAATAAACTTTAAAATCTTCAGAGGATCATCGTCTTCACAATTTTAATTTCATAATAGCACTTAACTCGTTAGGTACTCTTTAAAATTCACCTCCCAACCCAAATATTTGGAATGACTCACTGGAAGGAGGACATACAGGTGAACCGGCATCTATCTTAATATATCCATGAAGCTATGTTTTTGAATATCATCTTGAAGTTTGAAGTCTTTTCAGACTCCCTGATCCTGAAGGGATTCTTCATAAAGAAATTGGAAACTATATGGCTTTTGCTTCTGCGCACAGAATTACAATTATAGAAAACTTTACTGGTGAAGTAAAGGAAATTGAAGCTGGAAAATGAAAAAAAAAATAAATAATCAGTTTGCATGTGGAAAAATGTAAAAAATAATGATAGATAACTATAGTTATCACTTGATAACTATCAAAACACATGCAAAGAACAAAGCTAAATCAAGGCTGCACATTCCGTATAGTCCTATATAGGGAGTAAAGTATTTTCACTCTTTGTTTTCAAAGAGACAGGTGTAATAGTAACAATAAAACCCCTCCAACATGCCTGCTCTTGGTCCTTGTGTGATCATTAAAATGAAGTAACAGGTTTGACAGGTGGACAAGCAGACTTGATGGAGCTAATGATACACCCAAGAATGCCTTTCTATAGATAAGTCCTTAGAAGGAATAATATTTATGTGATTTCAGGTGTAATTGTTAGGCATACTAAGCTTTTAAAATATCTTCCAAAATAACAGATGAAACAATCAGCCCATTTTATTACAATACTACAATTGTGAGACTTACTTTTTTCACTGCACTGATCTAACTGCAGGAGCACCTTTTATCTTGGGTCTTCATGTACCCTTTCCCTGGGTGGCTGTGAAGCATGAAGACTTCCTAGAGTCACAGATCCTACATCTGTTTGCCTACTCCCACCTTCTATAGTCTGAGGCCAACATCTGGGGTTAAATTCTACGACAAGGCTAGCTGTTGAGCTGCTTGAATATCTCAGCTGAGTAACTAGCTGCATTTTGATGGGAGTATGATTTTGGCGTTAAGAGAGCATGAATGGTTTCTGGCTTCTCCTGTTATCATATGTCTAGAAAGAGTTGAGGAAATTTGGAGAATAAAGCCGAACGTTCGTGGGAGAAAGAGATGGGTGAATGATCAGTATCCTCAGGCAATTGCTGGATAGTTTTCAGAATCTGTGTTTAGTTTTTTCTTAAGCAGATCTCAAAGTAGGGAATTGTGCACTGTATGTGCACATCACAGTTATTTTCAGCTTGAACAGTTTAATAGGCTAAAAAGTAGTTTTGTTAATATGTAAATTGTGCAGTAAGATATTCCTGATGGTTATGTTAGTTTAAAGATTTCCTGAGGCTCAAATGGTAATAAGATGTAAAACAAGATGCCATGGGTAATATTATGATCACAAAAAATGTGTATATCAGTGAACATTTTCAGAGACAGACATGATTATGTGAAAATAAAAATGTCTGCTGTGACTGAAAATCTTCTAATAAAAATGTGTTGGGAGGTAAGAGAACTAGTTCAAAGGCTTCTTTTTAAGTCTCCATCACAAAGAGTCTGGTTTATTACGATAGCTGCTGTCCTGACAATCAAGTGACAGATTTTGCTATGGGTTTTGAGCTCTCCATTAAATGTAGCACCTCCATTTTTTTGATGTTTTGAGTAGCCCACTGGGTAGCTACCGGCTGAAAAGTGGGAATCACAGTGGGAAGCTGAAAGGGAATGGGCGTCTGGAGCATTTAGTGTTTAATGGATCTACAGCTGTAGTGAAGCAGTGTGTAGAAATAATTCTGATTAGGCTTGGTCAATCAGATGCAATACGAGCCCTGCCCCACCATCATTCAGCTCTAAAATTCAGAGAACAATTTTTGCTTAAACTCATTTAAACACAAACCCCCCTGTTCAATCAGTTATATTTTTAGCTACTTTCTTGATGTGATATGCTGTCAAAGGCAGAAGGGAGCAAATAGTTGAGCGACTGTACTGGCAAATTGCCTTTTCCATCTGGGACTTCATTTTGGAAGGAATGATCGAATCCATGAAAGTAGTGATTTTAAGAATTCAGCTTTTACAGGAATTAAATCTTACTAAATACAAATAATAGATTAATATTGTGTCACATTTGTGGCATGCTAAGTAGCTTCTTACTTACATTTTCATGTCAGCTGTTGTCAATAGAATATACAGCTGTAAATGTGCAGTTAAAGAGCAATAGCTTTGAATGGCAGAGAGTTTGCCTGATCAATACAGTATTATTTGATGATAAATCTTCACATCAAAAATAAATCACCTGCATTTGTAGCTTCTGTTTTTATAAAATTTTTAGCCTTCCTGGCTAAGTCCATTGCAGCCTTATAAACACAGTATGTATGTGAAGTGGGAGCTCAGTTAAGATACTCTGGTCTATTTTGGCAAGTTTAAGAGGTCAGGTGGATGCAGTCATTACTGAACCTCACTGGCAGTCTGCTTTGAAGTAGATTCTTAAGTAGAAATTGTACTTTTGTGTAAGAATAAGCCTTGAGAACAGAGTAGGTTTCAAAGGAGATGAGGTTATTGTTCTGAACTAATGCTTCTGCTAATAAATGCTCACAGAATTCTTACTGCTCCCTATAAAAAGATGCAAAACTCCTAAAGCTGGAAATCATCTAACTGGACTTAAAACGAAACAAAAACATCTGGATTTGTGCAGAACAGAAATGAGAAGTTTTAAATACTGTTTTTGTTTTGTTTAGGAGTTGGAAAAAAGACGCTGTTCTGTACTAGTGTCACTTCAGGGTAGTTCCGTAGAAAGCGGAGGTGGTCCAGAGGTTCATGTGGGGTGTGAAATCAGTGGCTTTAGTACAGAGGACAAGCCCATTCAACTCTTCTAAAATGTTTTCATTTCTTTCTCAGTGTGTTTAAATTTGAGGGGGTTGTGCTGGAATCTCGCCACTTGGCACAAATAGTGGCTTTTGCATTGATCTGCCTGTTGGACAGTGTCAATGGATACCAGAGGATTGCCCCACTGGCAAGTCATCAGGTAGAATTAGAGCTCCAAGTTAAGAGGCAAGTCACAAGTCATTGCTTAGGGGGAAACTGGATAAGGCAAGATCTGAATAAAAATCCGTGTGGATTTTAGTGACTACCTTGTTTATGAACTGTGTATAATGAAAAGGAATTATTTTTTTCTTTTTGTATTGAGGTATATATATAGAAAGAGTTCCTTTTATTATAAAAGCCATTTACTCTTAAAAAAAAAAAATGGAGAAATACCCTTACAGAGTGAGCATCATTTTACTGAAAGGTTCATGCAGCTAAGCAGATTTAGCTCTGCTTTTAAATAAATACAGGGATATGTTTAACCCCTATTGTATGGCTACAAAGCCTGTGCTGATTACAGAGAAGCTTGGGAGGGCCAGGGACAAAGCGATGGGCTTCTCTCATACGTGCTTTTGCACACAGTCCAGCAACAGCAGGGCTTAACAGCAAAATTTTGTCAAGATTACAACATGAAGGGGAGCATGGTGCAAATTCTTACCTCTCACTAACAAAAAGAAAGGGGTAAAAAAAACCCAGTCCTTCATCAGAAAGGGAAGAGGACCATATAGCTCTATACATGCAAGGTAATGGATGATTTTTCTTTTCTATTCTGATTCTTTTCAACCACTTACATAGCTGAGGTTTCTGTACCTTTGTTTTATTGAAATGAAGGAACATGAGGAAATGTAGTTTAAGAGGAGAATAAACCTATTTTGTGCAGCTTGCTGAAATATTTAACTTTGGTTAACAGTGCAGGAACTGATATTAGTGCAGTTATAATTTGTATCCATGGAGGAAGGGCATGACTTCACAACATGTTAAAGATCAGATGAGACTTATATTCTCTTTTATTATAATATGTGAAAAATTAAGGTATTGTTCATAGAGATATTAATGTAACCTAGGCTGGACTACTTGTCAAGGAAATGTTTTCATGAGGATACGCGTATGAAAAATGAAAAACCAAACAATTTAGTTTTGGGTTTTTTCCAGGATATTTTTTCCCATTATTACTTTGTCAGAATCACCTGGGGTTGAGCACTACCAGAAATAAGATAGATATGACAAAAAGATGGATCACTACCCTCATCAACCAATAGGGTGATTGTTTCTCCTTGTCTGAGGTCTCCTCATTATTCTTTAGTTCTGAAAGAAGAAATGACATGAGGGTGAATAATGGAGCTCTGAAGTACTGGATTGCATAAGACTCAGCTTAAATACACTGAAGTTCTATATGTTGCAAAGCAAATATTTTTTTCCAGGTCCCCTGGAAATATTTACTCTTAAATAACTTTCTGCGGTAAAGTAAAAGAAAACTGAATTATACATATCTATGCATACAGAGACATTATTAATTTTTTGGGGCAGCTGTATATTGTCTTGTTCTACTGGGTTTTTTTAAGGTTACATTAAAAACATTAAAGTGCCTTAACCTTTTAATGAATATTTTGAAAACGTATATAAAACCATTTGGCCAATCAGATTATAAAATAAAAATGGAATTTTTGTACTTTGAATTCTTTGTATTTGGACTTTTTGTATAGATAGGTATTAAAATCTATGCATTTTTCATTCTAAATTTTACTTCCCTGAAGTCTGTCAACACTATTAGCAGAGAAGTTTGTAAAGCAAAAATATTGTGTAAATTTTAGTTCTTTCACAAATTTTTAAGTTAATAACTCTACAGAATAATATTTGGAAAAGTAAGAAGTGCACTTTACATTTCTGTAATGTGCTAATGGTCAAGCAAATTACATGATTCAAAATACATCTAATTCTAAAACATTTTTTAAATATACTAAAAAAAAATCATACTATCTATTCACTCGTGATTTTCCTGTATTGGGTACAAATGCTCCTCTCACTTTGGAAACCAGGCATCTGATTATTAATTTACATGTCTGGGCATGAGGGGTTTGTGGCTAGTATGAAATATATGGGACTTTACCTGTTATAAGATTGTGCCACCAAGTAATTCAGAGTAATTCCTCTTCACACACTAGACATTGTGAATAAAAATGCAAACTTTTATGTCAGCTGTCGGACAGCAAAAGAAATAATCTGAGAATGCTTCTCTACTTTTTCATTCACCCAAGATGTTTTTTGGATGTTCAGGTGCTCTTCTGCACATGTTTTACAGAACTTCTCATGGTATGATTTCCTTGGTGTCAAGCTTTTGTTAAGCTCCCTTCTAAGAGACTATCAGAGAGAACAAATGAAGTCACAGCAAACGAATCTGCTCATGGACTGTAAATAGATTAAAGCTGCAGATGTCAAGAAGAACTGTAGCAAATACTTATTTTTGGAGCAGCATGTGTGTAGTCTGAGCATCCAAAGAGACTGATATTGAGACCATTTCATTCCCAGAAATTGGAGGCAGTTTGACTGTGGTACAGTTTCTTTCCTACCAATAAACCATGTAAAATTCTAAGTCATTATAGTACTTACCAAACCATCTATACTATTAAAGGACCATATTTACTTCAAAAGAGTAAGGGGAATAGAGTGATGAGGTTTTCCCTTTTCTTTTAATGAGTGTTATAAGTCCGGAAGAGATTACCTGCACTGTCAATAGAGCTATGGTTTTCTGCTGTACTTGAGGTTTTACACATGCTATCCCTGGGTTTAAGAGCATGCCTAACTTCTAAGCATAGCCCTTGAGGCTACAGCTGTTCTTTACTGGTAATAACAGCAAGACACAGACAAATTCCTGTCATCAAGTTAGGCTGGATGGCAGAGGCTGCTCTGCCTCTGCATTTTAATGTTTTAGAAAATTAATCTCTCATAAAATAGACTGGCTGTAACTTGAGTTTCATCTGAGTACAGCAGTGTTCCTGCAGTCCTAATATGCAGCTAGTGTTTTAAGTTCAGAGTATCTGAAATAGTGAGAGCTGTGTTGCAGCCCATCAAAGTTGTGATTTTGCAGCCTAATACTCTAAGTCTATGATGTGTCCTCCAGCGTGTGACACGGAGGCAGGTGGGGTGTGTAACAGAGGATGCATTGTGTTGCATGGCAGAACTGCAGGACTGTCTGGAGTGCAGAATCACAACTTCCATAGCCTTATCCATACTGCCCTTGGGAAGGGTCCCTTGGGCTGAAGTATTCCCTAAAGTGTGCTCTGATCTTGTCTTGGAGACAGTGAGTTAGTGGACTGAACCACCAGGTTCAGTCCATGGCAGGCTAAATGTAGACGTCTTTATATAGAATTTGTGTGATCAATGTCATATTCAAGCGTTTTGGTCAGTTAAGAATTGCATGCATGTAGCAGTTCTGAATGCAAGTTCCGTGTTGATTGTGGCTCATCAAGGTCCTGTTGGTTGCCAGCAGCTGTTCCAGCTGAGTATAGAGGTGGGGGGTTGGAAGGGATTTGAGTGTTTGGATAAAGATGAAGGCAATAAAGTGACTTACCTACGTAAACTTTGCCCCAGTGAAATGAATTATATATGCTAAACTTCAAAAGTTATCAAGATAATGTATTATTTCCAGTCCTTTGTTATGTAAGGGCAACAAGTTAATTTGAAAGAGCCTGATCATGAGCAATTTATGAGAAGTGCTGGTTGTTAGTGGAAGTAACAGCTACAGGGGAGTTCTAGCCAACAGTTGGGGTTTTGCCAGTCAGCAGACCAATTTAACAATAAAAAGGCTTTTAAAAGGATACTGAAATAAACTGTACAATTGCTTTATCAATTTGATGGGAAATTAAACCAATCTTACTGTATCATCATTGTAAGCTGAGATTTTGCAGTCTCTCCTGTTTTACCCTACCAAACGGTGCTAATCTGCAGTTAGAAGTAAACAGTGAACTTTGACAGATAAAATGTATATAGTTTTATGTACAGTATATGAAATAATGGGTGCTGCAGTGATGCTAATCTATTGTTACTAGTTTCACTTCATCATTAGTCCACTGAAATAAGGACTGCATATAGTGGCAAGCATAACTGACTTTGCAGATGAACAACGTGTACTGTAAAGATAAAAGGGAAATCCTCAGTTGAAACTTTCTGAAGCTTACTCTCGCAATTTATGATCTTACTTGAACCTTGCTCACTTGGAAGTTGAACTCCACATATGCATTACCATGGAAAAATAAGCAACCTTTTCAACAAGACTCTAATGTGTTTAAAATGTCTTAAAGTAACAAAGAATAAGAGAGGAAAGGGTCTGGATGCAGAATTGCTGTGAATAAATGAAAGTAGGAGCTGAATTCAAAACAAAATCTCTCCCACTGTTTCCTCTTTCTTTGTCTTGTGCTTTTAATATGAGGGAGTGGGTGCTGGGTAGAGGAAGGGGGCTGTTTGTCCCATCCCTCAAATAGAATTTAGGATACTATTCTAGAAAATGGGATCTCAGACAGATTGCATATTGACTGTAATACCACATGTGTCTCTGGGAAAGTGCTGTGACCAAAGGCTTTTCCCACAGTAAAGGCTTGCTCTCACCTGCTGTGACCTCTTCCAGCCAGATGTCTTTTTACAAGCTTGGCCATCTATATCCCAAAGACCACTGAAGTGTTTAGTCCTGAGGAGATGGAGCTACCCGGTGTGCCTTAAGCTGGGTTACTGAGTGTTAGAAAGATGTGGTTGGGTTAAGTTAGGCTTGCTCAAGCTTTGTGAAGCACTGACTGTTTTTCAGTGATGGTACTGCAAACCTGGATGACTGAATGGGTGGTCTGGTTTGATTTGATGTGGCCAGCTATGTTATTTTGGAGAGCTAAATGCAAAACATGATTTTGAAACCCAAGGAGCTGCTTTTTTTTTTCCCTGATGTTTCTTATTCTTTCTTCAACCCAACATGTATAAATCAGTTCCTATTAAACTACCATTCCACTTAACTGAATTTAGCATTGCAGCTGTATGAAGACATATCTGATGTATTTGTTGTAGTTTAACAGTGAATATAATTATTAGTGTCTATAAATATTTCAGGTTGTATGTTATTTTTTTCAGGCAAGGCAGTGACATAAAGACCTGTCGTACAGGGAATAAGAAAGAAGGTAGAGATCATCTTGCTCAGAAGTTATTTGTACAAAGGTAAGATAATTTTTCTGTCTAAATTTTAATTTCTCATGCTTACTGGGAAAAAAAATCCAAAAAAACCTTACTGGCAATTAAGTTTCTATCTTTCTATTAAGTTTCTATTAAGTGCTATCAGGGTAGTCAAGTAACGTGTTCTGCAGTTACCTGCATTTCCATGTTTGTTTAAGAAGTTTGTGATTAGTATAATTTTTAAGATGTCAGCTTAGCTTTTAATTGAAGGGGTCATATCAAATACGTTAACTGGAAAGGCAGTTAAAAGTGTTTCATAGCTTCACATAATTGAAGGTAGCCTTAACCTCTGGTGTTCCTTGCTGGTGAGAACAGATGTTGGGATAAGTCAACTAGTAAAAAAGGGAGTCTGGAAAAATCGACTTAGAAGGAACTTGAGATATTTTTATAACAAAATAATAGAAGATTTTCTTATAGCGTTGATCACAGATGTGGTTATAGGGACATTCTGAATTCTTCACTCTCATGGAATAGTTCCTAATATTAAATGACTGTTTTGAAAGTTTTGAAGTAAGCTTTGATTTTTCTTATTTCAATCCCCCTCCAATCCCTTCCTACTCTTGTGTTTGAATTGCATTAATCTTTCAGGATAAGAACAGAGATAGCCGTACTTGAAGTCAGTAATAACTGCTGAATAGTCATTTGTGTTCTAATATCTGATTTTTCTTTTTGAATAAAAAATCTGATTTGGGGGTCCTGAATGCAGTATTGTACGCAGTTTACTGGAACAGACCTTTTCTATCTTTTATAGTGTGTAGGCGTGGGTGGCTGTGCAGTGTTTATCTCTTATTTATGTGTTCAAGCAGACAGAGCATCTGAAAGCATCAATAATATGCTTAAAACAGAAAAGGAAGGAGATGGGCTCTGAAATGTTTTGACCTCTGAATTACATGCTGGTGCTGTTACTAAAAGTAACATTTAATGCATCCTCTCCCTGCCATGAAAATATTTTTTTAATTATTTTTATTTTTTAATCTCTCAGGGATCTCTTCTGAAATGGCTCTTGTGCTTGTCACTGAGGAGTTAAATGTAGCTTGGGATAAAGAGGACTGTTACTGTAAGGTTTTTAAGCTAGACTGCTCTGGAAAAAAGATAACCATTGAAGACTCTGAAAGGCTTTTTGGATGGTAATCAAGTAAAGGAAGCTCTGATGTTCTTTGGCTTTGCTGTTTGCTGCTGTGGCTCACCAGGATCCTGGCACCCTATCACTGTGCCCTCATTGCCTTTATAGCTCCAGTTTTCCTGTCAGGGAATTCCGCCACACAATAGGTCCCCTGAGGCTGCTTGGATGAGTGAGAACCAGCCAGCTCCAAAGTGACAAGTGTCTGAATGTCTAATTGGGTCAGTGCACAGGTGCTTGCCCCTCATGAGCAAGATGTTCTAGCTTTTCTTTGTGACGTTCTCTTGGTTGGTCTCATTTCTCCTACAGTTTCGAAACACAACTGTCAATATTTTGATGGAAGAGAGTAGGCATTACAAAAGGAGAAGGATGGTTTTTTGGTTAAACAGGCTTTAGTGATTGAGTACTGACTGGAGGGAGGCAAAGAAATCCATTAAAGTGATGGAAGTTTGCTGATACAGATTGACATTGTAATAGATAATAAAGCGATTTACTTGGTTGGGGAAAACATACATTGTCTTAATCTCTAACATAGAGATTAAGACAATGGTTAGAACTGGTTAGACCTACATTCTTGGGCATCAGCAATTGCATGGGAGAGAAAAAGATCTTGTTTAGTTGTGGCAGCACAATGAAGTTTTTTTCTGAGTCTAATAAGCAACTTGTCTCCATAGAGTGCAGTGAGATAGAGGTAACTGATATGCAATGGAACTGTTTTATCTTGTTGAAGGCTTGATCTGTGCAGTGAAAACCACTAACATGAAATCCATATTACTTAGATTTAGTCACCTTCCTTTTGTCTCTTACCCTAAGCACCACAGAATACCTGGGGTTGCAAAGGGTGTCTGGAGATCATCCAGTCCAACGCTCCCCTTGCTCGAAGCACGATCAACTAGAGCAGCTTGCTGTTTGGCCGCCTAGTTCAAGTGCTTGACCACCTTTACAGTAAAAAAGTGCTTTCTTCTGCTCTGGGGATTTAATCTGTTTTAATTTGTGCCCATTGACTCTTGCCTTGTTGCTGGCACCTCTGAGATGTCATGTACCCCTGCCACCCTCAGGTATTTATACGTGTTGGTAAGATCTCCCTGAGCCTTATCTTCTCCAGGCTACAGTCCCCAGCTCTTTCAATCTCACTGCGTATGTCAAATGCTTCAATCCCTTAATTGTCTTTGCAGTCCTTCATTGGACTCATTCTAGGATGCTTATGTTTTGCTTGTACTGGTGAGCCCACAAGTGGGCACAGCACTCAGATGTGTCTCACCAGTGCTGAATAGAGGGGAAGGATCATCCATCTTCCTTGACTTTCTGGCAACAATTTTACTAATGCAGCCCAGGATGCTATTAGCCTTCCTTGCTACAAGGGTATGCTGCTGGCTTATGGTCTACTTGGAGCCCACCAGGACCCCCAGGTGCTTTTCTGCAAAGCTGCTTGCCAGCTGGTCATCCCCCATCCTGTACTGTTGCCTGGGGTTATTCTTCCTGAGGTGCAGGACTTTGTATTTCCTTTGTGAACTTTAAGAGATCCCTGTTGGTTTATTAGTCAGCTTTTCAAGGTCCCTCTGAGTGCCAGTGCAACCAGCTAGTGTATCAGCTGCTCCTCCTAGCTCCTGTCATCAGCAAGCTTGCTGAGTGTACATGCACTCTGTCCCATCATCCAGGTCATTAATGAAGTGATTAAGCTGTACTGGCCACAGTATTGATCCCTGTGGTGTACCAGCGGTGACTTTCCTCCAGCCAAACTTCATACTGATCACAACCCTTTGAGCCCAGCAGTTCAGCCAGATATCACTTCATCTCAGTGTCCATTTATGTAATCTGTACTTGATCAATTTTTCTACAGGACACAGTGTCAAAAGCCTTCTAAAGGTCAAGATAAACAACATCTGCTGCTCTCCTGTTACCCCCTGAGGCAGCCATTAGCTGGTCTATTCTGTGAGTGTCTCAGTCCCAGCAGGTGCTGCTGGAAAAGTTGCTCTGTGAAATCAGTGCTTCCTCAGATCAAGGTCTGTTTAAAACAGTGTTGTCACTTTTGCTTTGGCTGATTCAAATGTGTTTTCCTAAAATAGTGCTTTTTTAAAATGGTGTATATTTAAAAGAGGAAGAGTAGTCATTTAAACCTTGTCAAGTTTGAAAGTATTCCAAGTGATGTGGTCAGTTACATAGCTATTGTCAACATGGTTTATATGGCAACTTTTTGTGTTCCAACCTCGCTGTCTTTACTAATAAAAAGACCTGCAGACATAGGTGAAAGATAAAAACAAAAAAAGTTTAACACAGTGTCTTATAGCTGTGTGCTGCATAAGGTAGACTGAAGAAAGAAAACTTTCAGTTGTCAGGAATAAGAGGAATTACAATAAGAATAGCAGAAGCACAGGTTATCCAGTTTACATTATTCCTTGTAAAACTTTTATTGTGAAAAATGTCCTCATTCTAAAAGGACTGGCATGTCATCTAGTTTAAACTCAGGAAACCTGATAGGAGAAATCAGCTGGAAAAGAGAAGCGTATTTCAGTAATGTATAGTTTCTTAACAGCAGTAAAGGGAGGATGAAAATGGTTTCTTATTCAAGAATGTAAATGTAAGTATTTTTAAGTGACAGAAATTGCCTCTAAAAATCAGACATTTTTAATGGATTGGAGAATAGATGGCTGTAGAAAGGAAACACAACTAGTTCCTTTTTCTGGAAAAGCATGAGTGCATTTATGTTAAAAATACCTGCCAAAACTTTTATTTAGTGATAGTAAACTGATGTGTTTCATAAATTAATTTGCAGCCAAACAGAGTTTTAAAACTGAAGTAGCTGTAACTTGTTTAGGAACCACAGCCACTTTAGTTCTATTAAAGCTTGCCCAAATGTAGTAAATGTATGGTTTCTAGGATAATTGTACTGTTCATATAAAATGTTTGGGGTTTGCATAGGTTTTCTTCTCACTTTACAGTCTCTGATTTCCTCATATGTAAATTGGTTAAATTAAATGGACCTCTTCAGGTATTCCTTTTTTAGTTCTCTTGCAACGTGTTTTTTCAGTATCCTAAAAAAGGGTGCAAGGAAAACATGTAATCCTTGGGTTTATGTATTTAAGTATTTATATGCACCATCAAAATAGCCTTTCAGTTAGCTATATTTATTTCCAAATGTTTTGACTTGTATAACAAAATGCATTGTTACATGGTCACAGAATGGTTGAGGTTGGAAGGGACATCTGGAGATCTGGTCCAACACCCCTGCTTAATCAGTGACCCAGAACAATGTCCAGATGGCTTTTGAGCATCTTCATGGTGGAGATTCCACAGCTTCCCTGATCAACCTGTGCCATTGCCCAGACACCTCACAGCAAAGAAGTGTTCCTGGATGTTCAGAGGAAACTTCTCATGTTTCAGTTAATTTGTGCCCACATGATCTCAGTATGCTCAGCTGATCTCAGAGCTTTGCTTTCCAGAGATCGATGACTGCGCTTTTCCTGTCTTTTAAAGATGGCTTGTAGGAGTGGTTATCATTCAGGAGTTGTTGCGTGTACAAACTGGGAAAGAAAACCACATACCAGATGTTCTTATTGAATACTTGGGCCAGCTCCAGTAGTAATAAAGCCTTCCTGAGCTTGAAAACACTTCACCACTCAAAACTTATTTGAAACTTGGAAAGTATTCTTTTTCTGGCTTAGAGGAGTGATTGAAACCATTTTAAACATTGGGGAAGTCAGTTACACACTTTTAAATTGGTACAATCAAACATTTTCTGAGTATGTCACTGGATAGAAATAGAACCAAAAGCCAAGACGAGGCACTCTCTTCAACACAAATGTATATTTTTTTTTCAGTTGGAAGTTTCCCAGCAGTTGACAGTACTGTCTGCAGCTGATCCTGCTTTAATTACAGAATAACTACTAGATTCCATCTAGTTTTCTCTCTGTGAATACATTAACACCAGCTTGTGCATATCTTTGTTTTATAAAGCTTGGAGGGGGGATAGGGAAGAGGTAATGAAACAGTAAAGGTTATCAGAAACAGTTCTTACAAATCTGACAGAATAAAGCAAAAGCATAACCAACATTAAACAAAATTTTTAAGGTACAACAGAAGCCTTTTTTATGTGAGTGCATAAAGCTTCCTGTTGTGACTGAAGTCCTCCTGAAGTTTGGAAGATGGTGATGTCCTTTTGTTCATAACTTTTTCTCCCATAAACTGATGCCTCAGTGGAAGCTTAGGTGAAAGTTATACTCATGCTTTTACTTACTGCAGCTACTCTGTATGGCAATTATAGATCATTTGGTCTTTAAAGACTCTTCAAGCTATTTAGTTAGTAGAATAATGAAATAATTTAGTTTATGAGGTTGTCTGTTGGACCTGGAAATCATGCAGTCCAGCCTCCTGTTCAAAGCAAGGCAAACTTTAGAGTCAGAGCAGATTATTCAGGATTTTGTCCCATTCAGTTTTAAAGATCTCCAAGGCAGGAGATTTTATGGCCTTCTCAGGCAATTTAGTATGTCCTTAACTGCTCTCTTCGGAGAATTTTTTTTATACTATTCTGTGCTGTACCTTGTGACTTCTGCTTCTTGGATTTTTGTAGTGCACTTTGAGGGAGGCTGTCTGTGTGTTTTCTGCAACTCCTCTCCCGCTGTGACTTCAGGGAAATGGTATTAGGAATGTACAAAAGCCGAAGTATCAGCCTGACTCAATCCTTTATGAAACACTGAGATACTGTTGGGAAGCGTTATACTTACTTGTTTAAAGTCTAATTCTACTAAATATTTTATGGAGTGTATTAACAAGAGAAATGGGCAAAGAAACATACTACTGAGAAAGACTGGAGCATTGAACCAAGACCTGTTGTAAGGAAATCCCAGAATACATCTTTTTCCATGGATCTGTCATGTAGAAGGCTTGGAAATGCTGATATTTTTTTTTTTTGTAGAATGGTTTGCCAACATGTAAGCTTAGTGCTCACATTTTCAGGAGTGGGTAGTAAAAAAGAAGCTGAAGCAAAGGACATAACCGAGGTTTCAGAAGAATTTGTGATACTGTGAGGCACAAAAGATAAGCTTACAAAATCAGCTAAGAAAACACCACTAGAATGGATTACACCAAGATATAAAGGGCAAATGATAACAGCTCAACATGGAGAGGGATAAGTTGTTTTTTAGGTCACTGTTTTTTATTACTGTCTATAATAAAAGCAAAAAAAAGGTGCAGTTTCTTGATTTTATTATAAAATACAGAAGAGTTAGTAAGTGTAATGAGCAGGCACAATATTACAGGATAATCTGGGCAGATTTATACATCAATAAAATGTAATGGTTGTAATAAAGGCAGAGAATGTGCATTTTAATATCTGGAGGGCTTCAGCCTCTGTTGAAGGCAAATGTTCTTTTGCACAGAAGTATAGCTAACCCTGAATTATCTGAATATTTTTCTAGTGTTTTGCAGCAGCAGTGTATGATGTCTAAATACATATGAATACTTAAGTGACTGATAGCAGTGTAACACTTCACTTTAATTTTGTACTATTTATTTCAAGGAAATCATATTCCAAAATCTTTAAGTCAGCAGAATCATTTTTGCATTAATTGAGCTGCATGTTTGTCTCTGAAGCAAGATGTTCATGTTACCAGTGTTACAAGCTGGTAGTACATGAAGAGACATCCAGAATGTATGGAGATTTTACTAAGAAGCTAGGGGTATAATGGCCTAACAATTCGAGACCTCTCCTTAAGACAGAAAGAATAAAAGAAAATACTGAGTTGTAACTAACTTCCTCCTTCCCTTTTTCTCCCCAGAAATACCTGTCAGTTAGATCCCCTATGTGAGAAGCGTATAGTAACACCAAGGGAAGGCACAAAGTGGATAGAAGGTTATTTACTGCTGAAAGTAATAGTAACTGCTCCATTGAATGTGCTCTAATCATGACTTTGCTGCAGTCTTCAAATCCAGAATGTTATTTTGTTGTGCTACCTCTAAAAAAAAAAAGTATCAGTCCTCTCACTGATCGCCCATGTTTTCTGAGCCACAGTAGCTCCTGACTAAACTGAAAATAACCTTCTAAAACTTGGAGAAGAGTTAAGAGTAACAAGATGGAAGCTGTATTTATTCCTCATGACCTGCACTGCTCCCAGCTCGATGCTGTATGTACCTCGCCTGGAATTTATTCCTCACCTGCCCCTCTTATCTTCAGAGGAGGATGAGGCTGGTGCCTGATCTCAAGTCCATGTGGCTCATTTCTTCTCCAATAAGGATTGTGGCCTATTTGCATTTAAGAGGCTCAGCAGGGACAGAGGAGAAGTAGCTTTAGTTTCTTGCTGATTTTGTGATCAGAGGGAGTGCTGTTGGTGTACACTAACTCCTTCCCTTGGTTACGTCATGTGTGCCTCTGACAGCAAGTCAGGTCAAACTTATTAACAGTCTAGCTTCACTAGGGTTCTTATAACTTAGTCTACTTTCTGAAATATAATTGCAAAAAAAAAAAAAAGAGAAATTTAGTCCCAACAACACAGATACCTGTCCAGCCTTTCGTCCTCAGAGAGTAACTGACATTCACCTTTTCTGTAGGCAGATATAGGAGCTGCTCAGATGCTGTTTTGTGATTGTGCCCTGTGAGCAGTAATCCCAGCCCTTTCCTTGGTTGCTTCTTTTGGTAGAAACCTAATTGTTCTACTTCCACATTTTAATTGAATTTTTCACTAGCAAGGCTTCCTTTCTCTCTTTCCCTGTACAGTCTCCCAAACTTTTGTGTTACTTGCAGTGGACTGCTTGCTTTCCCTCATTTGAAGCCTGACTGCTCCATGGTGCTGCATATGATAATGCAAGAATCTAACTGAGGGTACTTAGGAAAGGAAACTAATTAGAGGTGCTTATCAATTGAAGATTAAGATTAAAAATAAGTATAGCAGCAGATGACAGACTTTTTTCTAATATACAGGTGCCAGTTGTTAGTTGTTTTGGCTTTTTTTTTTTCATGAAATACTTATTCTGAGTTTTGTGAATATTTTAAAAAGTATATTTTAGGAATCTCATTTTGTATCCAAACCATAAAGAAAACAAGTTCTTTAACACTTCTTGGAGTATGATTAAAAAACATGATTTCCAAACTTAAGTTGCATTGCTTGGTTTTACTCTCAGAAAGCCAAGCAGACACTGTACAGAATGTGTCCTAATGGGCCATCAGGTCATGTAACTGTTATGTTAGCATGAGTTCATCTGAGTGGGAGAATAAGTGAGACTGTGGTAACGACTTGAACTGTGAAATGTAAATTAAACTGCAGTTGAATAACTTTATATTTTTTAACGCAGCTTTCAGTAGCGTCATAATTTTTAGGGTAAATTGATGCTTTTTTTGAGGCTATAATTTGAGACCCCATCTTGATCTCTGTTCTCCTTAATCTTACAACTATACATATATTTCAGTATTTTAAAAATGATAGAGAAATCAAATACAAAGATCTGGGGAATGTAAAGCTACGCAGATTGGCATTTCCAAAATATTTTTCATTTTCATTGTTTTATCTACATAATATATTCTCTTTACAAATCTTTTAATGTCTGCTGCATATCAGGTGCTCAAATTTTCTTGTGCTTTTCTAGCTGCTGTGTTGCTAGAACCTGCTCAAGCAGGTGGAAAGGTTACAGTGCACTCAATGGGAGAAACATCTCAGTGAAGTGAGAAAAGCAGTAGAAAATAAAATGTATGAGGCCCTGAAAAAAAAATAAGAAGTAATAGTTGAGCTATTGAAGTAACGTCTTCAGTATTAATTTGTATGCAAGAAGCTTATCTTTAACTGCATTACTTCATTTTTAATGAAGGTTAGTTCTTTATGATAATGTATTCTAACACCCTTAACAGGCCTGAGTTTAGTGTTTGCAAATCTTGATTTTTCTGAATTGACAATATAAACAATACTCACTAAAATATTAATAATAAAATGTGTCATGCATGATGAACAGCCTGTTTTCTAGTGTAAACATTTTTTTTAAACAGTTGTTTCCAAACAACAAAAATCAAATAGATTATTCATGCCACACAGGGCATCACTGCAATTCAGTGTTACCTCAGTTTACATTTTTCTGACAGATAACAGAGTTTCCAGAACTGTGTGAGCTACAGAGTTTACAGTATTGTGAAATGACGTCAGCATTTTTAGGATATTTACTGCAGTTATTTGGTATTTTCTTTAGTAAGAAATTACTCTGTTACTTTAATCTTCAAATTTCCTGTCTTGTGTCCTTCTGAGTCCTTTTGTTATGGAAAACTGTTTATTTTGAGGTTTGAAACTGGGAGTATAAAGGTGTTTTAGTCACTAAAAATAAAAATTCAGTAACTTAATGCTCACCTCCACTGTGTTTCTTATGCTGTGTCATCATTTAAACCTTGCCAACTTCAAATACATGACACACAGTCAATTTGGAGGACCTGCCAAAAATGCAACAACTGTGTAAGAGAGGCTAATACCTGTCAAAGTTTAAATTGCCTAAGAAGCACATTTTCAAATATGAAACATTTTCAAATTGGAATTGCGGTGCTTATGTGTAGCTAGATCCACTAATTACCCCAATAACTATCACAGTTCTCAAAAGAATTGCTGTAATGGAATTTAGGATTGTATTTGGTGAGAAGTACTACCTCCTGCATATGGCTGTATTCAGCTAGGTGAACTTCATCTAGTCAAAAATTGATCTTTATGTCTGGAGACCTATAGAGCAACTCTGCCCTCCCCACTGACTGTGGAAAGATGAATTAAGCATTACAGGCTGTTCCCTCTGGAGTCTCTCAGGGCCGGTCTGCAACTTGAAGGTTTTGTTGGCAATTTACTGGGCAATTAAAATTCTCAGGAAGTACTTCAAAGGAAAATGGATGTTTGGCTGGCAGGAATGGATGTTTTCCAGCCAGAGAAAAGGGAAAAATGTTGCAAGGAAGATTTAAGCCCTGTAGGTCTTTTTTAAATAACCTGTCACTGACTATCATCTCTTCCTACTAGTTTCAGTTTGTCCGGACAAGTTTCTCCAGTCCTCTATGTGAGATGGAGGCTTTTAGGCCATGGAGGTTTTGAAGGTGTTGAAGCTCCTTCACGTCTAGAACAGCAGACTGCAGAAAGGTAGCATGCTTCTACCCACTAATGTCTTTCAAGCAGCTGTAAGAGATAGAGCCCTATCTTGGAATAACATAGAGCAACCATTCTTCCAAGTCAGTCACATGCTTAAAGGACAGTACTAGTTCCCTTGGAGTCCAGGAGAATTGGATGACTTCAGTTCGTGCAAAGTAAATGGATTAAGTTTCTTACAGTATACTGTAACTTCCCCCCCCGCCCCCACCCCCCCATGCTGTTTTTGTCCATGTCTCATTGATTCAGCTTGCACAGGATTCGCTGTTGTGAAAGAGTAAAGATCTTTAGGACCTTTTCCAGAACAGTGAGATGTTTGAGGAATGTGGAAAAGTATAAGCATTTTAGATGCAGCACTTTGGATCTTTGGTTAGTGAAATGTTCATGAATTTAGTTAATTGATACACTGGGAAGGCACAAAATCTTCCTTCAGCCTGCAGATGTTAAAAGTGGTTGTGGGATTTAATGGGAACCATAAAAGAGTTATTTTTCTGTGTTAACAATAGAGTCTTGTCTGTTTCCTTACACAGTTCCCCCAAAACAGCAGCTGGTCTGAGATGTGGTTCTGATTCTCTACATTTTCACATGTATGCTGCTATCAGTTTTTAACTTACTTTATAAGTAAGCTTTTTAGGCTGAAGCTTTTGTACAATTAATTTGCACACTACAGAAGTATGCTTTGTTTACTCAGTTGAAAATTGACACAGTTTTAGAAAAGCTGATGGGACATTTTGTTTGACTCACTTTTTGGCAGTGGTGGAGTAAAGTGATTAGTAACTTATGCCTAAACTATAAGGAAGCTGAATCCACACCTGTTCTTCTTCAAACCAAAGTAGTCCTTTCAAGCGTTTGACGCTTGTTCAGTGGCATCTCAGAAGTAAGTTGTGAAGAGGATTTTGAGAGCTTGATTCTTCAGACTCCTGTCGGGTACCTGTAGGAAGTTGCAGGAGTACTGATTAGCAGGAAGTAAAACTGGGAAGGGTGTTTGATCCATAGGTTCTATTTAAACAATCATATTAGAGGCTTACCTCAGCCAAATGTATTATACTGACTGAAACAATCATAGAATGGTTGGGGTTGGAAAGTATCATCTAGTTCATCACCACCCTTGTGTTTTCCCAGCATTACTGCAACATTTAGATAATGCCTTTTGAAACTGGAGTGAGGCCCATTTATTAATTTAAATCTGTATCTTTGGAAGAGCTGGTGAAGTTGAAGAGGATTTTGAGACAAAAAGCTTTGCTTTAGAATTTAAAAGGGGAAAAGCCACAAAAAACCTCCCTTAAACCTCTGAATGTTTATTGTGCCATATCAAACTGAATAAAGATATTTTTCATTGAAGTAACTGTTTTACTTAAAGGTCCAAGGAGGATCCTTAGTTTTATTCTTCTCACAAGCATGCTGTAGCAGGGTCTACTCTTAAGGATCAGAAATAGCTTCCACAAAGCAGCAGCTAGCACATCAGAGTATTGGATACCTATTAGAGGGCAGCCTTACACAGGAAGATGCCTAGAGTTTGGAAGATATTGTACTACTATTACTTCTTTGCTGTATATACTCCACAGAAACAGTTATATTTTCTTAATTGCGTAATGGCCCAACATCGGAGTAATACAAACTCTTGAGTCTTGTGACTATGGCCCTTTGCTAGCATAGACCTGAACTGGAAAAAAGCCCTGGCATAACAGTTTTCTTCCCACTCCATAGCTGCATTGCCACACTACTGTGCGAAGCATTGCTGCATCCTTCTTCCATACTCATAGTCACAGTATGATCTCATGACTGCATACAGGATTTCAGCTCAGATTTCTGGTTTCATACTGATGTAACAGTACTTTGAACTCTCAGAAAATAATTTTTTCAGTAGTTTTTGTTGGCTGTAATAAGCATTTCCTCACAGAGATTGCTAGTTGCTGTGAATACTGTACACAAACATCTGTCTCTTGTGTTCAATGTCATAGGGAATGCAGATGCCCAGACCAACAGTGTGAATTCTCTGGAGCTAAGTGCTCATGTCCTTATGGTGTTCAGTGCTGGGAAGCCTGTGTCTGTTGTTTTTGGTTTCGGTCCAAGGTGTTCAAGTAGGCTCTTGTGGCTTGTGTGCCTAGTATTTGATATTCTCAGGTTGTTCATTGTCAAGCTATTGAATATCCATGCATTGCTTAGCATCCAGTGATGAATGACCTAACCAGGCAAGAACAAGTTTTTCTTCCCTGGAAAAATACAAATAAAAAATATTGCAAACACTGAGTTGCAGATGGTAACAACAGATGTTCCTGCACCCATGATTCTTTTTGCAGCTGCTGAACATCATCTTTTCATACAAAGCCCTAGCTTTTCTTCTACACCTGTCGTTCAGTGGAGGTCTCTGCTGTAGGCTATACATCTTGCCTTAGGGCTGCAGGGAACCTTCAAGAAGTGATGTTGTACAGAGGAGTGAGCATAAGAGAGAAAGGTTACAGAGAACACAGGCTTAGTATACAGACAGACCGTCAGGGCAGTAGGTGGTATGGGCATTTGTATTTTGACAGGTGCCAGCACTTGTATCTGTCATGCATGCAGTTGCCTTCCGTGTCTGTTTAGTGTAATAACTGCCTGTGACATGTTGTGTCTGGCAGTAGCTTCTTTGTGGCGCCTGAGGTGTGGTTTGCACAGCAGCTTTGCTCTTGGGCACTCTGTTGCACCCTGCTTTCTTCTCGCAGACCTCAGGAAGGCAGATTACTTGACCTGTACTCCTCCTGAATTTAGAACACATTAGTACAGTGTAACCTCCACTTTGTACTAGGGTGTGTAGCTCCTTTGGAGCTTGTTCTCAACCACATAATAACCTGATTTGATTTGAGAAACCTCCTTGGATGCAATGATGTCTAATTGAGCTTAGCAGCAGAATTCCTGTTCACATTATTAAGTTAGGAAGTCATTCATTATCCTTGGGTGTCTATGATATTATTGCATTTGTAGTTGTATATGAAAACTGAGGGAATTAGATTTAGATTATTTGATTTACTTTTCTAGTTGATTTTTGACAAGCTTTTTTTTCATCTGTACTAGTCTACACAGGTAGGAAGATCTATACAAACATGTCTATGGTTTTCTTCAACTCAATTAATTTGAAAGGAAGATGGCCATAGTAGGATATGAAAAGCTTTCTGTAACACACTATATGACATTTCATACAGCAAATAGATTTGGCCTTTATTTGGACATTATCACTAAACAGCATTTAAGAGGCCATTGCTTTTTATGACACCATAATTCTTCGCCATTTATCCATAATAGGAAATGGTTGAAGGAGCACACCATCCTCTGTTGATGTAATTTGCTTTCTAGCATAGTAACTTCTCAAGGTAGCATGTAGACAGATGGGTGTTCTTAAAACAGCTGAGCCAGCAGAAGGTTTTACAGCCTGTTACCCTGTCTGACTTTTTCTCTCTGCTGATGGATATTGCCTTCCTATGGGAGTCAGATAAATCACTCATTTGACATTTTACCTGTTTAAATCTTGTTAATTCCTTTGTTAATTGTGCCAGCTAGAAGAGGACATTTGTCTGTAACTTTACACAACCTGTACTATGCTAGTGATGAAAATTAAATTGGTCACAGACCTGTAGTGGTAGACCAGAAGCCAGTATAAGTTGATGAGGATTTAAGGGTAGTAGCTGTGGTTTTGTCAGGTGGATTTGTGGAACCTGTTCTAGGATGTATAAGTCTAGGGCCAAAACTCAGTTCTCTATCTTTAAACTTACTAGGCAGAAGTAGGAAGAATAACCTCAGTTTTTAACAAGGCTGAGCTAAAATCTGAACAACCCTATAAACATGATCAGTGAAGTACTAGTCTGGGCCATGTGGGCACTATCATCAGAAGGGAAAAAATGCTTACAGTATCACTTTTCAGTCAGTTGGGATCAGTGTTAGAACAGTAAAATGTAGCAGGTGATTTCAGACTTCTAATTAAACACCAGGGATTGCACTCCCACTGCAAAATGTGGAATCTAAAATTTGTGATACGAAAATTCTCCAGTTATGCCTTTTTTTGCAACCCTTGTAAGTCCTTTTTGAAAGAGAAAAACTATTACATTTGGAAAACCATCTATGGAGCATCAACATTTTTCACATTTTTATTAAGTGATTAATCTGTATAGGATTTGTGGAATCCAAAGCAGAAACATTGTTAAATGATTCATGCTGAAGAATATGTAATCTCATATTTATTCCACAGAGGCTTTTGGTTTTGTTTTGGGATTCGTGAACTCTCATGGGTCTTCTAAAAATTAGCAGATATGAGTATTGTAACAGCTCAGTAATGTCTGGCATCAGGAGCCCTCTTTTGCAGTAGCTAAGTGTCTTTTGATATGTGATGTGGTCCGGTAATGTGTTGTAAAGCTCTTTGGCTTCACTGAAGAGTAAAAGACTGAGTATCAGCCATTTGTAAAGCCTTTTAATAGTGCTGAAAGAACAGATAATGACAGTGTACAGTGCTAGAACAAAACAACAAAGACTGGATAGACAAATGTTGATGGCCACTTAGTTTTGCAAATAATTACAGTTCATGTGGTTTTGGCTTTTACAGCTTTGGTGTATAAATCCTTTTTGTTGAATTTCTATAAAGTGTTATTCAGGAGACACATTTCTGTATGAAAACTGTCAAATGTTTAGCCAAACATTTAACAAAACAGAAAGCAAAAACACTTCTTTGAAACCTGTCATCCAATCATCTGTTGCTATATTCATTGGTTTTGAAATACCACCAAAGCAGCCATGAATTAAAAAGGAAAAAGTTGTTTTGAAAGTGGATATATCCTTCCCATGATAAAATTTGTAGTACAGTTTTGTAAGTAAATTACTAACCTAATCTAGTGACAAAATGACAGAAGAAATCAAATATTCTGCCTGGCAAAACACAATAAAAATTGAATCTGTGGATTATTCACAAAATGTTTTTATCCCTGCCTTTATCCTTCCTTTAAAGCAAGTCCTAACAGTCTGGAAAAAGGATGGACAGGCTCTCTGGGAACAGTAGAAAGTCCCTTTTGTGCCTGCCTACTGCATCAAGTGGCAAAAGGAAAGGCTCTACCTACTCTCACTGCCAGAGGAGTGCATTCACCTTTGTTCAGAAAGTATACTTTCTTTCATCAAGAAAGGTTAATGTTAATGTGTTTTTCATTGCATCCTGTATTCAGTAAGATCTCATGTAAATTTATTATGAATTTCTAAGTAGAGCACCTTTAAAACTACAACTGGTTTAGTAGAAAACTTCCTGCAAAAGGCCTTGTGCCTATCGAGGTCCTTCTACTGGTGTTAGTAATGATGTTGATGCTTCTTTCATGTTTAAAGTACCTGACTACCTTTGGAGTACAAAATATTTATTACTGTCAAATAAAACTTGATGCTGTTAGACTTACCTACTGCTGTTGTGAGAAAGTTGAACAGAGCTAAATGCCTTTCACTCAAAAACATCTTTCCACTCAGAAAACCCCAAACAAATAAATCATTCCTACAGATTTGAAAAAAATAATAGTTTGCATGTATGTGCTCACTCACATGGGTAAGAATGAGATCTATTAAAGGCAGCAGCATGCTGAAAGAGAGAAGCTTCGATGCAGCCTGGAAAGTGTCAGTGCATGGCCTGGGCAAGAAGCAGAGGCAGTGAACTGCTCAGTCAGGGTGCTGCCAGAAAAGGCTAGAAAGCTTTGAGAAAAAAACAGCATCTAATTATTTTTGAAAGAATGTCACATTAGACTCTCTTACATGAATATAGCATGTTTTTAAAATCTTCTGTTTGTAATGATGTACGCACTGAGAAGCCTCTTGGCCAGCACTCATGTCAGAAGCAGTATTTCTCTGATTTTACTGGATTGACAGTGCTTTGAGAATTTCTCTTTTCTTCCTAAAAATAGATCAACAGTTGAAATGAAATCAGTAGCCAGAATTTCTCGTAAATCTTTATTCCCCTATGAGCTTTTCTTTAACATGACACTGAGTTTAGCTCATTATTTATGCAGGCAGGCTGAGAGAACCAGGCTTGTTCAGCCTGGAGAAGAGAAGGCTCCAGAGAGACCTTATAGCAGCCTTCCAGTACCTGAAGGAGGCCTACCAAAAACCTGGATAGGGACTTTTTACCACAGCATGTAGTGACTGACAGAGAGTTTGAAACTGAGACAGGGAAGATTTAGATTAGATATGAGGGGAAAATTCTTTACTGTGAGGATGGTGAGACACTGGCACAGGTTGCCCAGAGAAGCTGCGCATGCCCCATCCCTGGCAGTGTTCAAGGCCAGGCTGGATGGGGTTTTGAGCAACCTGGTCTAGTGGAAGATGTCCCTGCCCATGGCAGGGGGGTTGGAACTAGATGATCTTTAAGGTCCTTTCCAGCCCAAACCATTCTATGTTTTAGCAAAAAGAGATTTAAAATTCTGATATAGCTTGATGAGTTTTGATGGCGAATCTTGGGTTAATTCTCCCACTGTGTCATATTCCAGAGTATTATAGTAACCTAAAAAATATTCTATCAAATACGTGCTTTTGTCTGCACCCGTTTTCCATAAATATCTAAAATATGACTATTCAGTTTCCTTTTTAATAGCTGCTTTGACTTTTAGATAACTTAATGATTTGTGTATCATTTGCAAACTGGTGTGCAAATGAAAAAAGCTCTGTAGTGCCAGATGTGTTTGAGATGCAAGTGAGCACAGGAACTGCACAGTCAGGGTGCTTTTTTTTAGAGGAGAGTACTCATCAAAGCAACAGGTTCTGATTAAGTTGAGAAATACAGTTGTAATTTGTCACAAAGCAGGCTAAATATTGCTTTCATATGTGTATGTGTGTATGCATATTGCTAATTATATAATTTGAGAAATTATATCACTTATGCGTACAACTGGTTTTCCTCTAGTTAGAAATAAAAGCCTTCAAATACAGAATTTACAGTATTTGTAAAATGCATCCTGGTAAATACATATGAAGGATGGTACTATGTCAGAATTATTTTGCAGGAGACTGTATACACTGATGTATGGTAGTTGCCCACACTTTTTTGAACTATTTTATTCACAATAAATCAAGTAATTCTTCTTCGAATAAATTAGTGTAAAAGGCTGGTGGATATAAAAGTCAGGGAAATACGATAAAGGTTTGACATTCCTTTTTACATGTCTTACAGAGTTTGCGGAATATAATGCTCCTCTTCAGACTTAAAAAATCACATATCTTAACAGACTACACTAGGAACGATGCTGCAAATCATTAGGAAAAAATACAAGGATATGTTTAGAATCAAAGCTAGTAAAAACGAAATGTCAGTGCCATTTGTTTAATGGAAGTGTGCAGTGAAGTTCATGAATGCATCTGTCATCTTGTGAAATGTGTCAGTGAAAGAAGAGTCAGTATTTGGGAAACTGCCTTTAGATAACATATTTTAACTTTTACGGACTTTGTAGAGATGTGAAAAATCATGATAGATGTTGTTGACTCTTGATTCTATGATTCATTGAGTCAGAGCAAGTCAAAGATACTAGGATCTTCCTTTGCTTTTATTATTTTTTTAAAATTATTTTTAAGAGAAACAACTGTACATAAATATCTCTTTTCAGGTGTTTGGCTCTGCTCTGAAGTAATTTTCCTTGGCCTTGGTGAGTGTGCCTCACCAGTGCTGCAAGTAGAGTAGGACAGAGTCAATTTAGCAATGGGAATACTTCAGTGTGGCATTCATCCAGGTCAGATCCATGATGACTTGGGCTGTGGGTACATTTTCACATGATGTTTTACTTCGTTTAATTTCAGGCTGACATCCAAAAGAGGTAGTTTCTTTTGGGAAATCTCTGTGATGTCAGAACCTAATCTTTTCCTGCATAGGTTTAGATTTTTTTGGATCAGTGAACTGCTGTACTTCACTGGGGATACTACAGTTCTTAAATGCAAGGAGAGAGGGTAGGAACTTAGACTGAAAAAGAGAAGAGCTCAGGACTTCTGCATATCTTCTTGTCATTAGATCAAAGCAAGCCTAGTGTGAAGATCCACCCCTAAATAAAGTACCAGCTTTTTAATTCAAGTGAAAAGCAACGTTGGAGAGAGCTCAAAGGCCTGCTCTTGAAAAAAAGGAGGTATGGTCAGTGAATGGATAGACCTAATTCCACCCTCTTCCCCCATCCTCCCCTCAGCCAGGTTCTATTTTAATTTGTGAAAATTAGTTAGCTGTATAATTCTGTGACTCTGCCCACTGAACTAAAGAAGACAAGTGGTTGTTCTAGTCTCCATGAACCTCCTTTTTCATACGTGTAGTTTGGGATATATGGAAGATTAGGGACTGAAATGTACCCTCTAATAAAATACTTTGATGATCAACAGACTAAAGCAGTTGCTGGCAAAAAGACAGAACTACTTATCTAACCTAACCCTTAATGCTTTTTTACAGTAGCGAAGGTACAGCATTCAAGTTAGTTCAGGCTTAATTGTATTTTTCTCGGATTTCACTGGGTGCATTTTTTGGCACAGGTTCCTTGTCCCAGATACATTAGAAATGGTTCATTTTGTATAAAGCAATATTTTAAAATATACTTCTGTCCTTTTTATATCTTTTTAAATCTTTTAAAATCTTCACTTCCCCTTTCTAGTTTTCCCATGACATTCAATATCTTTGCTAAACCAGTACAATGACTTAGGTAAACTTTCTGTGATTAAACGTGTGAGAAATCATATGTGTGAAGTTCAGAGCATCTCAGTCATGCCAACTGTTGGCTTTATGTCTGTAAATTCTGTGTTTAAACAAAAGGTATATCACACTTTTCCCAGCATATGCTGATGTGAGTAAATCTTGCCATGTTAAAAATAGCCAGTTGTCAGCCATTGTGGAAAAAAGGAATGTGGTTTAATTAAGCAGAAATGCTATTATCTTACCTGGCAACTACCCAGCAGCAACCATTATGTGTGAAAATGTGTAATTTGTTGGACCCAGCCTAATTCTGGGAACGCATTATCAAGATTAAAGAAAAGTAAGTAAAAGGGTTTACTTCATCTCTACCTTTTCCACCATTTCATGGGGAATATTTTCAGGTGAGTCCTTTTTACAGCAACCAGCTACTGTTACTGAATGAATTACAAAGTCAAAAATGAGACATGAATGTGAATGCAGAGATCCCTGTGATACACTCTGAAAACCTGTTACAATTCAAAATAAACAATGAGTGCCAAGGGTTGGTTGCCTTTGTGTTCCACTCTTGATTCAAACGCAAGAAAAACAAAAAACTTTGTGAATTTTAAAGGAGATATGGGCTCTCCCTTTTCTGCTATTCAGGGTTACAGGAAAAGCATTTTTGTGCCCTACTGAGCCTAAATATGTTGATGCCTATTTTCTGCTTTTTTCCTTCTGGAAAAGGAAGCTTATAAGGGTTTCCTTGGTTGCTGTTGTCTCATGAGTACTGCATAGGCAACCAACGTGACATAACCCCTTTCACGTAGTGCAGAATGTTTGCTTCAGGATCTCAAATGACAAAAAACCAAAAACAAACCCGCAAAAAAACCCCTCGAAACAAAACCCCTGAACAAGAAAAAAACCCATCCTTGGGAAGTTTAATATCTGTCTTGATATGAAAAACAGTCTTTTCATGAATTTACAGTGAAAGTTGATTTTCTACTTTAAATTTTACTCTGATGGGGAGGGAAGCTATTAGTTTCACTTTAAATGTTGTCTGGGCAAATTGAGCTTAACTTGGTTGTGATTGTTATGGATTTAACCTATAGTTTAGGCCAAAAAATGTTGAACTACTTTACCAAATATTTGCAGTGAAACAGCTTGAGTCATGTGCCTGCTAAGGAAGAAAGGAATCAGGGCTGCTACCTGTATTATCAGTCAGTCTCAGCTGTTGTAACTGCCCTCCATAAGGGGCTATTATTAATTTAGTGGTTTACTGTTCTGACAGTAAGAAAAGCCATATCTCAAAGCCTCTACTTCAGTATTAAGTAGATTGTTCTTTGAATACAAAGTCTGACTGAGATTTTTTTTCCTTGATGGACTTCATTTCCCGTCACCCTCCTTCATAGATAGCTACTTTCTCAGGAGTGTGGAGAACAGCTCTTTCACCAGTCTGGTGTTGCCTGACTAGCTTATATTTTTTTAGGAAGGAATAAAAGGCAGCATCTGTCTGTCTTTAAGAAAGAAGCATGCTTAGGAGAAATCAGAATGTGTGAGGGAGGAATGTAGGACATTGACAACTGGTTGTCTGAGATTCTGCTGTGATTTCTTGCTCCTTTTTGTAAGGAGGCGCTCCAATTTTCTATATGCAGACAGAGGCAACACTTATGAATGAACATCATGAAAGTACATGCTGGGTAGAGCTGCCTTCTGCTTTTGCTCTATCCGTGTGCCCAGTGAGGCATTTTCTGGGAGCCCTACTTTAGGCTTCAACTTCATCCCATAGACCACATAGAAAATTTGGTAAGGCATTCCCATTTCCACAACTCTTGCTTTCCAGAAGTACTGCTTTGAGATACATTGTTCTTCTAAGCAAATATGAATTGGGAATTGAAGCTGTGGAACCCTAGGGAATAACACCTGAAGGGAAGTTAAAGGTGAGACTGAAAACCAGGCTGGTTTCAGAGATGTAAGAACAGGAGATAAAAAATTATTTTCTTCCCAATGCTGCACTAGTTTCTACGTGTCCTTACAGACCCAATTAAAATAACATTTGATTAAAATGAATACAACAAAGCACAGTTTAAAGTGGTGCTAAGTCTCTGGATAAATTGAAAAAACAGCAAAATTTAATTTTATATTAAAGATTAAAGAGTACTTTCTGGTCTTAGTTATATGAGGGTTTCTCTGGTGTATAAGCAGTAAGGCAATTTAATGTAAAATTAAAAATCCTTGGACACCAGCATCTCTCTCAATCTAAATTAGTATGGCTAAGAAAATAATTTTAGGCTTTAATGTTGTTTTATAGCAATTTTGCATTCTTTTTGTGTTGAAATCCAGAACAGTATTATGCTAATATGGCTGTATCACCTGCAGGTGTTGCTTGAGAGTCCAGTGAGCAGTCCTTTGTATTTTATTTGAAGGATCAGTACTTAAAGATATGGAAAGGAGAGGGGTCTGACTCACAAGCTGCCTTGATACACTGTTGTTCTGACTATAACTGGACTGACTGAAAGTTGCCTCAGAGAAAGATAATTTGTAAAAACTCTGAAGCATAGGCAAGTGTTTGAAGTAATCAAAGCTAATTAGGAATATTATTTCTTTTAACTTCTTAAATGTCTTGCCTTCATTTTTATAGGTCCTTGAAGTTTTTCCTTCTGAAATGCTCATATTTTGTACTGCATTTGCATTATTAGATGTTGCAACTGTGCAAAAATTAGAATTGGCAGAATTTATTGAAATAATTTCTAACGTGCTGCGAGACATTGCTGTTGCGGGTACCCATATCATTGGAGAGAAATTTGTTTTTCATTTTATGTGTATGTTTAGAAATTTAGCAAATAACCTGGCTTAAGAAAAAGCAAAAAGGTAGTTTGGAAATTAAATGGATGCATAACTATAAAAAAGTGGTTTTGTCATGAGAGTAAGAATTCAGTTATGAAGTCATGCTGCCTTGTAACTGTGTACCCTAGGACGTATTATCATGAAAAGCAAATGTTTCTTTGGATGCCTCATTGTGTGATACAAATCTTACATATGTATATATGTCAATAAGCTGATTTTATTTTTGAATGATTAAGTGCAGTCATTCTTTATTGTGGGTAAAATAACACACATCAGTTGCTGGATTACAAGTTATGTAGTAAAGCTCTTTTGCAGCACTATCAGCAGAATTTCAGGTTTTTTGTTTGGGATTTTGTAATATGTTCTCCTCTTGCAGTGCTGTTTTTTCTTTCACCTTGAAGAATTTTTTCAGTATTATTAATTTTGTGGGAGGATATCATATATGCTTAGAATACTGTTCATATAATGAGAAAACAGAGTATTTCGACTAGTACATTGAATGGAAAAAAGTTTCTCCTCATCCACTGGTGCAACTGTGCAGAGCTGCCCTGAGCTTAACTCAAACAGCAAAAAAAAACCAAACCTAACAAGAAAAACCTATTCTTAAAATGTGTGCAGTTTTCATTTGAGATCTTGATTTAAAGGATAAATTAGTTGGAACAAGCCGAAGAAAACAGTTGTAAACAAGACAGTATAAAAGAAATGTCTTTCATCTCCTTGGTGGTAATGTGAATGTGAAATTCAAATGAATATGTGAACAATGTAAATTCTTACATCAAAGTGTAATATTTACTTACATAATAGATATGAAGTCCTGAGTAAGATTTTTTTGTGTGTGTCATTAATGAATAGCATACACATACAAAAAATGCAGGGAAAGCTATTTCCCACTTAGGAAACAAACTGGACTAACTCCTTGATGACTAAATGAGCTTTTTTTACCCTAAAGGTTTGAATTAATGATTTGTATAAAAAAGCTCACTCAGGCTCTAGTTATTGGCTTTGTTGTATTGCAGCTTATTTGAGTTGCACCTAAAATTAGGTTATTTTAGTGGTGTCTTCTCTGCTTCTTATAAATGAAACATTGAAAATATTCTTAACATATAAAATATATTTCAGATGAAAGGGCAAAAGCATGGGAATGTAGGTTAACACATATCATTTAGAAGGTTTCAGTTTGATAATAGTGTTTTAAAACTCTATTAGAAGCGCAAGATTAATTGGGAAAATTAAGCTGCAGGGTTTTATTTTTGATACATTAAAATAATGCATACAATTAAAAAGCCATATTAATCCTTGAACATCATAATAGGAGAAAAAAAATCCACATTTGGATACATGTGAAAATAGGCCCTTCATTGATACTCTTGAATTACTTTTTTTTTTTTCTTTGGTAATCCAGATACAGGGAAGCAGAGGCTGGAGAGCAGATTTAACAGAGTCAGCTGCAATACAGATTATAGAACAAATCTTAAGAGTTTTAATCAAGTCAAGTTCAGATGAAGCCAGTAGCAGATTTTGTTGAATAATACCAGCAAAATGAAAGATTAATTCTAAAAATACAAATTTTGGTACATTGTATCTATTGTTTGAAGCTGTCCCACTAAAATAGCATGTGTTCTATCCATTTGTGTATTTAAACAGATGAGGTTCAATAGTCATGTCCATAAAACTGGCTAAAATCACATAGCTTATTTCAAACAAGAAGGAAAATACACTAAGATTTTGAATAAGTGTGGTGGTTGTGGTTAGCAGTAGACTACAGGGGGAAGTAATTGTAGGTATAATGCTGGTTCATCCAGAATATCATATTTGCTCCTGTAGTTTCATCCAAGGCACTTTTCCTGAACTAAAAATGTTCACTTCTATAGAATCATAGAATCTTCTAGTTTTGAAAACACGTTAATTTCATCAATTCCAACCATTAATGTAGCACTGCCAAGTCCACCACTAGACCATGTCCCTAAGAACCACATCTACACATCCTCTAAATACCTCTGGGGATGGTGACTCTACCACTTCCCTGGGCAGCCTGTTCCAAGGCTTGACAACACTTTCGGTGAAGAAGATTATCTTAATATCCAGTCTAAATCTCCCCTGGTGCAACCTGAGGCCACTACTTGTCATCTTCTCACTTGTTACTTGGGAGAAGAGGCCAACACCTGCCTCGCTACAACCTCCTTTCAGGTAGTTGTAGAGAGCAATAAGGTCTCCCCTTAGCCTCCTTTTATCTAGGCTGAACAATCCCAGTTCCCTCATAGGACTTGTGCTGCAGACCCTTCACCAGTTTCACTGCCCTTGTTTGAATATGGTCAATGTCTTTCTTGCAATGAGGGGCCCAGAACTGAACACAGGATTTGAGGTGCAGCCTCACCAGTGCCAGTACAGGGAGATGATCACTGCCCTTCCCCACACTATTTCTGGTGCAGGCCAGGATGCCATTGGCCTGCTTGGCTGCCTGGGCACAAGCTGGCTCATATTCAGCCAGCTATTCACCCACGCCCCCAGGTCCTTTTCCAGCAGGCAGCTTTCCAGCCACTCTTCCCCAGGCCTGTAGTGTTGCATGGGGTTGTTATCACCTAACTGCAAGAACCGACACTTTGCCTTGTTGAATCTCATACGTTTAGTATTGGACCAACGATCCAGCCTGTCCAGATCCCTCTGAAGAGCTTTCCTTCCCTCAGCAGGTCAACACTCAGTCCAACTTGGTGTGATCTCAGGCTTACTGAGAGAGCACTCAGTTGCCTTGTCCAGATCATTGATAATGATACTAAGCAGAACTGGCCCAAGTGCTGAGCCCTGGGGAGCACCACTTGTAACCAGCCATCAACTGGATTTAACTCCATTCTTCACCACTGGCCATCCAGTCAGTTTTTCACCTGTGAAGAGTACACCCATCCAAGCCATGAGCAGTCAGTTTCTCCAGGAAAATGCTGTGGGAAAAGGTGTCAAAAGCTTTACTGAAGTCCAGGTAAACAACATCCAATCCACAGCCTTTCCCTCATCCAGTATGTGGATCACCTTGTCATAGAAGGAGATCAGGTTAGTCAAGCAGGACTTGCCGTTCATAAACCTATGCTGATTGTGCCTCATCACCTGGTTTTGTGGTACAATGCTGTGTGATGGGACTCAAGATGATCTGCTCCATAACTTTCCCCAGCACCAAGGTCAGGCTGACAGTTCTGTAGGCTGATAGGCTGTAGTTCTCTGGATCAACCTTCCTGCCCTTCTTGTAGATGGGATCGCATTTGCTAATTTCCGGTCACTGGGACTTCCCTGGTTAGCTAGGACTGCTGACAAGTGATGGAAAGTGGCTGCTGAGCACTTCCACCAACTCCCTCAGTACCCTTGGGTAGATCCTGTCTGGACCCATAGCCTTTTGTTTGACTCAGTAGTATAGCAGGTTGTTAACCATTTCCCCTTGGATTAAGGGGGCTTCATTCTGCTCCCCATCCCTGTCTTCCAGCACAGAGATCTGAGTACCTGGAGAGCAACTGGTCTTGCTATTACAGACTGAGGCAAAAGTGGCAATAAGTACATCAGCCTTTTCCCCAGCCTTTGTCATTATGTTTCCTACCACATCTAATAAAGGATGAAGATTCTCCTCAGCCCTTGTTTTGTTGCTCAACTATTTATAGAAACATTTTTTATTGTCTTTCACAGCAGTAGCCAGATTAAGTTGTAGATGGGCTTTGGCCCTTCTAATTTACTCCATGTGTAACCTCATGATATCCTTATGTCTTCCTGAGTAGCCTGCCCCTTCTTCCAAAGGTCATAAACTCTCCTTTTTTATTGAGTTCCAGCCAAAGCTCTCTGTTCAGCCAGGCCCATCTTCCCATCTTCTTCCCCACTAACTCATCTTTCAGTAAGGCTTTTATGTCTGCCTGGCAATAGAATTGACTAAAGTAAAAGCGATATGAGGAAGATACCCATGATTTATACTTCAGAGTGAGAGGTCAGGGTGGTGACAGTCATAGCAGTCTGTGCTGATGTCTGTCTGTATATTCAGATTTTCTGGAGTTTGCCTTGCAATAGATCTGCAGTAGGATCCACAGTGTGTCTGAAACCTTCAGTTCAGGCCTTAGTGCTTTTAAATATTCTCTAATTATTGCAGCATTGATTTTTCATCTTTTCCTTGTTTCTTCCTGTGAAATATCTGTAATGCTCTAATAGCCCTTGTTTAAAGGTGAAACCAATGCTGAAATGATCTGTCACTGTGAATTCACCATAGAAAGGGGCAGAGCTGTTGCAAATATTCATGTGCAAACCAGTAGGCTGGTGCTAGGTCTGTTATTCTTTCCCCATCATCTTCCAGATTGTGTCTTTCCACACTGATGTAAAATTATTTTTCTTTCTTTTCATGTTAATATCATGTTGAATACTTTTAATTTCTCTTTCTTTTATGTAGATAAAATTTTAACATGTAATTCCAACCTTAGTGCTTTTAAACGTATACACTGTCTTTGCTTCTTTCCTTCCCTCTCCCTCTAACAGAACCCAAAAGGTACTATTTATCTGGTATCTTCTCAATCCCATCGAAGTGTTTTGCTTCAGTAATTGTCTGTTCCACTCCTTCACCCTTTGCTCCCCTCAGTTCCAGTTCAGAGAAGCACTTACCTCATTCTCTCTCAGGGTCAATCTGCCACCTAATGGAGGACTGACATTATTGTCCATATTTGTAGGCAGAAGACAGTATATCCAGACTGCTGTGCCCTACTCATGGAAGGTAGGAGAAACCTGGGCAGAATTCATCTGTTGTGATGAGGAGCTCCCTGTGTGAGCTCTTGAGTGCAGACACCAAGTCTCCTTTGCTTTCTCAAGTGCTAGCTGAGTAAGTCAGCTCTTAATGATGGTGACAGGCAGCAAGGTTGGGTCATTGTTTGCAGCGCAGTGTTGCGCAGATGCAGTGTACATCCTATCAGGCCTTGCCCTGTGTATACTCCCACTTAGAGCCTCCACAGTGTACACAAGAGCTTATGTGTTCAGGGACATGGAAGCTCTGCAGGTTTGTAATAAAAAAAAAATGCACAAAAAAAAAAAACCCAAACCACCCCCACCCCAAAAAACCAAAACAAAGCAACCCACAAAAAAACCCAAACCAGAACACCAAGCAAACAAAAGCCAAGCAAAGTCAGGATAAGAAAAGGACGCTTGAATGCCAACCTTCCCTCCTTTATCTGTAAAGTTGAGGGAGCCAGCTGTAAGAGGTAGGATTTGTGAAGGTGAAGTTAGCACTTTGTATGTTGTTATGAGTTATTTGTGAATAAGCGGTAGAGATGCTCATATAAAGAAGTGATAAAATCAGAACCTCTTAAAGTTGGCAACTTCTTTCTGGCCATTATCATCCCTGCACATATGATCCTTAGTAGCACACCTGAGCATAGTGACCTGGTTATGAAATGTAGCACAATACTGGGCATATCTGCAGACATATTTTAAGGAGCTGGTTCATTTGCTTAAGTCTCACACCATTCTGTTTGGAATAGTAGCAGCATGAATTAGTGTTGTTTAAAGCATGGGCAGATCTGATTTGCAAAGCTGTAATCATCGAGAACGTTGTCAGCACTTTTAGAGAGAAAGGTGAGGGTATTTCTAAGGCATAGAAGTGTTTGTATCTGAGCTCTTGTTTCATTTCAGTTTTTAATGGTAGGCAGAGGTTGTAAGCCAACAGATGTATTTGGAACTTCTTTAACAAAATTAATTAAAATGTAGCCAGCAAACATGCTAACTTTGCCTGTTAAATAGATGTTGCACATAGGTGGCCAGTCCTCAACCCCCATCTCCAAAACATCTACCCAAGGCAGCTAGCTAGAGTTTGTACAGTTTGTTCCCTCAGCCCTGTTTACCCTCCTTTGTTCATGTACTTGTTAGGGTTTTGTATCTGACAGAATGCCTTAGCCCTCAGTTTCTGGCACTGTCCCTATTCTGAGTGATCTCCTCCCTAGCATAACTATTCTGGCATTTCATGCTAATATTAGCGGTTTCTGCTCTACTTCCCAAAGGGAGGAGTTTCCCTGTCTTTGAATCAGATTCTGCTCTTTTGCACAGTATGCTTTTCACAAGAATATCTCCAGGGTTTCAGGAATACTTCTGGACAGATAGTGGGTTAGCTGCAGGGGTGCAAAGAAGGTAATTAACCAACATAATACAGAATGTGTTACTTTCTCCTAAGCCAGCTCTCTGAAGCCTCTACTCTGAACTCTGGTGAGTTAAAAAAATAAATACAAGGAAAAGAAAGGAAAAAAAGATCTCTTTCATTATATCTCTTGGGTAAAGAAATTAGCATTTCAGGGAGCATTTCAGCTGAGCATCCCTTTTGCATATTTACAAGGAGCTAACTGTAGTCACTGAGTTGGGAGTCTTCGCTTAGGATGATGGTGCATTTTTCTTCTGCCCACTCTGCAGTTTTCCTTCTGGTTCTGTTTGCAGTTACTTATGGCTGTCACAGCAGTCTGATGTTTCATAGTTATTTATCTCATAAGCACTGTCTGTTGAAAAAACTTTCAGAGGGAAAGAGATGGGCTACTTGAAAACCTTTTTCTTATTGAAGCTCATTCTGAATTAGATCTTCCAAAAGTGAACTTACTGAGTGACTAGAGCATTTGCATGCTTCAAAAAATGCCAAAGCATAGCCTAAAGAGTTATCTTAACGATAGCATCATGTGGGTACCTGTTTTTAATACTCAGGTGCTATAAAAATGTTTTCTTAATTTGTTTTCTCTCACTCACTCTGAATGACTTCTAACTCACTGAGAAATTTAATAATCAAGCTGAATTATTTACTGTCCTTGATGACCATGTTTAGTGATTCCCTTTAAGCCAAACTGTATCTCTCTAAATCTGTGCAAGTTATGTTTTTACTTCCTGCTGTGTAAAGCCATAGTGTTCAGCAGATTTACAGTTGCACTCAAGCGCTTCAGTCAAGTCTTTGAAAGACAGCAAAATAACCGTACATGCATAAGAGATGAAGCACTGTTGTTCAGGCTGTAATGACTCTAAAGGACTACTAAAATAAATGGCACTAAACCACGTTTTTATGCTCCATTCTATCTTCTGTTGTAAGTGAAGAGGTAAAAAAGGTGAAAGAGTCTGAATCCAGTCAAGAATTCAAGACACCAGAAAGCACTCAAACAAGATTGCTGTTAGGCTGTTGATTTGACTCTGGAGGCATCTGAATTTTCTAGACTTACTAGGCTTACTTCCCTGTTTGAGGGCTGTCCACAGCTTTGCTCTGCCATGTATGTAATCACTTCATTTAAGCAGTTTATAATTTAATCTGAGCAGGACCTAGAAAGTAAGTGCTCCTCTGTTTAAATCCTCAAAAAGGCCAAATTCAGTGTAGGTCCTTAGGGACCTATAAGACAACTGTAAAATGACAGATCAGCCCTGCCTCAGTCTTTTAAAAATAACTCTGCTTGTCTGCTTCCCAGATTTGAGCATGTGGATCATGACTGAGCTTACCTGCAGCCTTTAATTAGACGTTTGAAATCTGTGCTTAGTTGGATTTTTTTTATCCTGCATTTTTGGGTGCTCCTACGATGTGGCACTTGCACTTCTAGAGCAGGCAGTTGAAATAAGACTTTACTGAGTGGATTTTTTAAGGACCTATATCCTTGAATTTTTAGCTGTATCCCAGTGTTCATAGTGATTTACCAATGAGCTACAGTTAGCAGCTATATAATTTTATAGTGTTCAGGGAAGTAAAACACTAAAGACTCACAAAAGTAAAAGGGAAAAATATATTGAGAGAAGAAATTAAAAAGAAAAAAAAAGAAATGAACAAGACAAGGTCCAGATTGCATATGCCTTATCACTGTGGGAAAGCTCAAAGTGACCTGGAACCTAGGGGTTTCCTCCTGTCTCCGTGTCAGTGTGCAAGTGGCTTAGTGGCTGCTGGAAGGAGGATGTCTTAGAGAATACCCAAACAGGCATGTCTTCATTTTGACCTCCACCTGCCCTAAAACACTGTTGAAGAACTGATGAAGTGTTGACTGTGCTTAGGTAGACCCTGAGCATTCATGGTGTTGTAGGACCCTACTCAGTCCTGGTTGGACCAGGGGAGTGAACCTTGTGCAATGCTGCATCAGCTGGATGGGTGTCAGATGACCTGGTACAAGTGCAGTTCAGCAGCGATGCAAAATGGGTGGATAATGAAGCTGTCTTACATTGCTAGTTCTGTAGTTCATACTGAAGTTATGCTGGAAGCGATTGGATCTTGTTGTGCTGGGGCTGTGGAGATGCACAGCCAGTACTGACACTTGTCTGAAAGAGCTTCTGTTCTCATGGCAGATGTGTTGGCTATTGCTGTGGAGGAGACAAGCAGACAAGTACTTGGTTTATTTTTATGGACTGTGTTAAGAACAGAAACAGGATTAGCACTGTTTTGTGAGCTACTTCACAGTCATTTGCTTCTCTTGCTGTTGGTTTATTATTGCAAGTAACATGATGAATTTGAAGAAAAGAGTATGATACGTCGTGTTTGGATGGATGCCTTTTTTCATCCTAATAACCATTAATAGATATTAAATAATGTGTGTTGAAGATACAGATGTTTAGCCAGCAGGTCTAGGTGCAATGGGTCTAAAGAAGCCTGTGGAGGAGATTTCTGGTTCACAGGTTTTAATTTTTAATATGTTCCTTAAGACTGGTAGAAAGCTGGTGTTCTGCCCAGATTCAGATTCAGGCAAGCAGACTGAGCAGGGTAAATGTAGCCTGATATAAATCGCAGTGAACATATGGAAAAAACTGATTGGGGATTCAGCTGATACAGAATTAAAGGCCATGAGTAAAATTAATTCTATTCAGCATAGTCCTATGGAAAGTTGGGCCTTGTAAAACAAATGATTGACAAAAGCCTGATTTTAGTATTTTAATATTTGATAAAATTACAAGTCTGATAAGATGATACTACACATCATTCCTTGGACAGTTTACATCTAATTGACTCCTGTTTGCTATACCATAGCTTCAGCCTTTAGTCCATGTTGTTACTCACAATCAGCATTTCAGCAAGAAGCACAGAAGATAGAAAAGGTGATATTTTGCCATGTACGTGAGAGCTATAGAGAATCTTATTTGTACAAATCAGTGACTTAGAGTCCTGTATGAGCTGTCGAAATACATGTGTTTTCCTATGAAAAGGGTGGGACAACATGTCTGTTACAAGAGATTTTAAGTAAATTATCTGGAGGAAAAAGCAATCTGCTGTATAAATATTTCAAGTTTGGAAACTGTAGCTTTTAAATTGATCTGCACTTAGAGGCCTGGCCTTATTTTGTAGCAGATAATATTATGTCAAAGCAGTGTTTAGTTCTACTCAACAGCTGTTGTATTTATACTAAATTATGTCAGATTTAATCTTGAATATATTCAACAAGAGCACCCAGTTGTGCTGACAAACCTAAAATCATTTTCTGTTAAATATGTTCTATCACAAACAATTTGGGCACACTGCCTCTCTGAAGAATGACAAAGTCAGTGTGCAAGCTGAGCTTTATAATTCACGTTGCCTGTTGAATTCCCATGTTGTATCCAAACATCCTAGCAGTAGACTCAATGGATACCCTTCTGGAACCATGCAGTAACAGAGATAGACAATGTAAGGCATTTTCTCAAGGGTATTACTTTCACAATAATTTTAATTGCACATGCCTGACTCACCACTGCTTGCCTATTCATTTGTACTTGTTCAAAGGGAATGCAATTTAATTTTAAAATACCCTCAAATCACTGCAATAGTCATTTTACATGGTGAAAGAACAGGACAATAAAGTGAATAGCAGGTTTTCAGAGTTTCATAAGGAGAACTGAAATTTTGCTTGCAGAAGAAACAATGAAAGTCAGAGTTCTCTTGTAGCATACTTCAAAGAATATCCTGTAAATCCTGGTTCAAACACATTGTACAGAGAGGGCGCCTTGTTAATTGCAGTGATGCTGTAATGAGGAGATGACATAAAGATCAGGAGAACGGTGTGTGAGAACCTACTTTAACTGGAGAGGAGCAGACAGCTGTAGTCAATGGAATAAAATCAGCTCTTCTGGAGAGCACTTCATTGCAGGAAACATGCTGGAGTGCTCTCAGGCACTCTCAAGAGAAGCCTTTCTCCTTCCCCTTACTGCAGTGGGAGCATGGGAAACTGTATGCCAAAAGTGGAACAGAAGAAACACTTCTCCTTTTCCCGAGGTAAATCCCCAGGGCTTTATGGCACTCATTTAAAGTATAGGAAAGTCTGGGTTATTTTTCTATGAAAGTCCGAGTATTTGTCATGCTTTCCTCTTGTATGCCTAAATCACTTTTTGGGTAATTTTTAGTTAGGCTTGCAACCTTGTCTGCTTCTGCAGTTCCAGTTTGGATAAATAATTATGCAAAGGCTAGAACTCAGGTGTTCTCTCTTCTGATGAGTTTTGTAATCTTTCTAATCTGCCATAACAAATACTTACTTGTTTCATTATGGTGTGCAGCACTGTAGATAGTTTTGAATGTGAATAAGCAATTTGCCTTCTCATGTATTGAGCCGGTCAAGCAGTTCTCAAGAGCTCCAAGAAGCAGTCCATCTCTAGCAGTTTAACCCGCTGGGCTATTTTGATTTTGAAACAAACGTGTTATAGGGTAGTGACAGTCAGAAAAGGGGAGTTTGATGCACTAGGTTAAGATGAGATGTTGAGCTCTACCTGCACCTCAGTTCTGGTTTCCAATTCCAGTCTCTGTTCAGAGAAAGACCATTTATAGCAGCAATTAAGAAACATAATTTATTCTGTAACTTAAAGATTGAGAGAAATTTCTAGCATAGAATGATTAAGTAACTTCAGAAAGCACAAATAACTATTTATTTAGCATTTGTAAGACAGCTGCTTCTCTGCAAGTCTTGCTAGCACATCTGCAGGGGTAGCTGAGGAAGTGCTCTCTTCAAGGTAAATTAATGCTGATCACTGTGAACTTTCTGATGAGTCTGACATTTGGGAACTTCCTCATCTGATGTCCATTTACTGAGAGTGCATTGTGTAAGTGCTATTTGGATTTCTAATGCTGTATTCTTATAGCTCTTTGTAGGTAACTGGTGATGATGATGGGGCTTGCATGCAGCTAGTTTTCACTCCTTCAACATTCTTCTAAGTTAGAGCTTCGTCCTGAATACAGTAAGACTAAGGAGGGAGACAGAATAATTCTGCCCTTGCTAATGCATTCTCTCATGCTTGGTTGAGGCAGAACATCTAGCATATTTCAAAACCAGATTTCTCTGGTTTCATTTATGCCACCCTTTCACACAGGAAAGAAGGAGAAGAGAGTTTGTAGTGAGTTGCCAGTTAATTTGATTTTGGTTTCAGGATAGAAATGGCAAAGTATTTTATGTTACATATTTTGGGTGGAATCAGAAATCCAGGAATAGGAGCGTAGGTTCCTGTGTGGTTCATTAAGTTAGCATGTCAGTGTGGCAATCCATGAAGTCTTCTGTATTCAGTTTACAGCTGTCTGTTGGAAAGAGTTCCAAAGTAGGGAGAAGATCGTGCAGTTTACTCAGCAGATTTATAGTCAGACATGTTTTCATAGGAGTAGATGCCTAAAATAACCTTTTCTAAGAATTGTACAGGGTGTTTGAAGGGGAGACTAGGTGAGCATTCAGAGCTTTAATCCAATAGATCCACTTCAGGGGACTATTTCCTTTAGTATATACTGTTTTTTTTTTAACTAGCTGGACTTTATACTTGGTGCTTTGTACTTAATGCTTTATACTTCTTAGGAGAGGCATTTGTATTTCCATTCAATGAGGTTATGAGAGTTGTTATGATCTAGGTGTCCTGAGATCTTCTTGGATTTTGTTAGAGCACATGGTGTGTAACAATTATCCCTGGGTATAGTATGTAGACTGCTGGAATTTCATAGTATTATTAAGATGTGATCATTCAACTCTCCACAGTATCTACATATTATTTTAATTTTTTTGCCAGGTTTCTTGTCTATATTCATATAACTATTCCAAGCTACCTAGTGTGATGAAGTTGAACTCCATTCTTCAAGTGTGATTTACTCAATGCAGCCTAAAATCATGATGAAAAAGAAGAGTATATCTGCAAGCAAAGCTTCCTTGGTCCTCTTTCTATGCCAAATGATTTCTGCATTGGATGTACCTCTTGACTGTAAGTATTAACCTGCTAAGTAAGTGCAGAATAATGGAAGATTGGTTAAATAATTTCTGCATAGGAGGATGAAGATATTTCCAATGTGGAGCTGAACGTGGAGTGTGTTTGCTCACTTCAGTCAGAATATTATGATTATGAATAATTATACTAATATTATTGAATATTTTCAAAAACTGTATGTAAAATTACTTACATTGTTCATTTGAGAAGGGTTAACAGGATACTCATAGGTACCCTCACTTCAGTGTGCCTTGTTTGAACACTTTATTTGATGAAACAAAGAAGGGCAGAGAAGCCCAGTTAAATGCTAATTATTTGTGAAATTAAGATTTTATTTGCTGAAAACCCAGGACAGTTCCTAGTTGCTGTAAACAGACATTCTTATTTGCATGTAAGTGGTTTCTAGGAGGTGATATGAAATCTAGTAAAAGAATCAAATACCTGAAATTCAGACACTTGGAAGCATCTTACTTTTTGATCCAGAAGAGTAAGTTAGGCTCTTAGATTTCCTAAGCAGTGCCTGAAAACAGTTAAGTACCTAACTTTTAAGTGAAAGTATGTGTGCTGAGCATGGAACTCTAGCATTAGCCAGTGAGGAAGCTTCTAGGAGAGGAGAAATGCCAATATTCAAAATTCTTGTCTAATATAAGACAAAGCTAGTGGGGAGCCTTGAAGGTAGCACAACCGTGTTGAAAGCAGTGGTCAGCGGGCACTGCTGCATTTTGTAGCTCTGATAACTAATTTTATTAAATTAGTCATGCTTCAGGTTGTTATTTTCTTCTTGAGATAAGCATGATCACATTTTCAGAATTCAGTGAACCATGTTGCACCTCACAGTGACTCTTCATTTGTAAAACTAATTACCATATGAGAACATTAAGACTGGTGTTAAATTGATGGATTAATATATCAATAAATTTGGCTGTGATTCTAATCTGCATGGCTTTCTTTACCCCCATGTTTTTCATACTTTCCTACCTTCCATAAATGCATGTTTTTAATTAAATAATCATTGACATACATTGCAACTGCTTTGGTGGTTTTTTTTCCCCTGTGTGTATTTACAAGCCTCTCAAACCAATGGCCTGTATTTCTGTGGCAAGATCAATATATGTTAATAACATCAGACTTGTGTTGTGAATGCCTTTAGAGCAATATATTGTGGGTTAAAGAGGGTATATAAAAATTTGATGAATGAATGTTTTAATTTTTTATCCTAAATATTTTTGTAGGCTAGAAACACTGATTTAAACTCATCTTGTAGTTTAGGAATAAATGTAAATCATGCACCACTCTAATATCTATTGCATAGAGCAACACTTCAGGTTAAATTAACGAGAAATGCATCAATATCCAAAAATGAGTAACCCTTTTAGATGTGTTATGTTAACTCTTGATTAACTTGTTCCTTCTTACATAATGTTTAATAACTTCATTAGGTCTGATGCTATCACATACTTTTTTTTTTTAGCCAAAAATCGTATTAACTGAAATTGCATCTATAATGATGTTATTGTTTTCATAAATAATGGTTAGAATGGGCTCAGGGAGAGCACCACTAAGGCAGGATGTACATTTTCTGTGGGTCTTCCGTGCATACCCACCACAGAAGCCTGGTGGTGAGAACATACTTGATCAGTTGAACCTTTAGGTTTCATGCCAGTTAGCAGTTCCTATGCTTGTCAGCGTCTCAAAGCAGGTAAAGGATAACTGACAGCACAGCTGGCAGAAAGAAGTTTGACTTGCTCTAAAACAGTGATAAGAAGAAAATTGTGCAAAATACTTGAATTAAGCAATAAAGATGTGACAACTAAAATTACTTTTTCTTTTATTTAGTTATTTTCCAAACCAAAAGGGATTGCATGTCTGTTGAGTAGAATTAGAAGCTTTCATTTTTGTAATTTTAGCCTGAAGCATTCTCTTTGTTCTTCTATATGGTCATATTGGTGGATTGATTTTGACTGTAGCATGAGGGCAGTGCACTCCATTAATTCTGATTTGCTGTCTCCTCAGCATCAGTGTTTTGTGTCCTTGCAAGGCAAAAGTCATATACCATGGTTGCCCTTAAAAAGTCAACACTTCAGGAAAGTTTCTTATACTATGAACTTTGAGCTAAACTTAGTAATATCTGACTCAATAGGAATTGTGGCTGGAATTTCAGGCGTTGCTGCATGGGCTACAGTGCTAAATGTTTTAAATGTTTTCTTTTTAATGGTGACCAGTGTGCTTGTCAGAGATACTTATCTTCCCTCTCAAAAATGCTAATTTTCTTTTAACTAACAAGTGTTTCTCTTTAATCTCCATTTGTCCATTCAACTGCTGATTCTGATGGGGGAATAAAAGCAAAACTTCTAGAAGAATGTAAGTTCCTGTCCACAAAAACTAGGCTGTGTGCTGCTGAAAATTGATACTGATTGTGTTGCAAATTGGATTTGCAGTCCAAAAATGTGTGATTCTGACATTTTGTTGACTACTTGGTTTGCTGTAGCTAGATGCTTGGTGCATGCAGTGTTCAGAAAATAAACCAGTGTGCTCATATTTTGAACAAATTAACTGTGTGATTTTTGATTGTGTGCTATCTGAACATTAAAATCTTTAACAATATCAGCATGAGCAATGTTTTATTACTACTTTCAGGAGTAAATATATTTGTTAAAAATAAATTAATTGGAATATATATACTCATATATTATTGTATATGTTTGAGTTGGAGATAATTTTATATCCTTAAAGATTAGTGGATACAGTTATTTCAGTGTAACTCATCTTTTATGAGATTTCCTAAATCCACTCTAGTGTCATGGTTATTTTAGTAAGTTTTACATGCAGTGCATAGCACAGGAGTGAAGGCTTCAGGTCTTTGATGTGCATCTGGTGGAATATCCTGTACGTAGGGCAGTATTCACGTCTTGTCCCTTTTCAGAGTGTGCTTGCTTTTCCCAAGTGACCATCTGAGGTGTACTGGCCCCAGGAACTGCCTCTGAGAGAGAAAAGGAATGTCTTCAATGCTTCTCTAAGGAAATACACAAAAAGTCATTATCATTTAAAAATGTAGCATTCCTCTTTTAAACACTTTCCTCTATCCAGTAAGGAAAAGGAGTAAAACCCAGCTCCACATGTCCTGTTCTGTTCTGCTTAGCTGTTACATCTCTCTATGATTCCATTATCTGATTTTTGTGGGGTTTTTTGTGGGTAGGGCTCTATAGGTGGCTACCTCTTACTGTGCAACAGAGTACTTGATGTATAATGGTCCGGAAGACTTAAAATAAAAATCCCAGTTTTACAGTTTTAACTGGCTAGAGTGAAGCATGACAATGCAGCTACTGTAGCAATTGAAATATTTTGCTAAAGTGGCTAGAAATGACCCAAAAGTATTAGAAAAGGCTGTGGCTGGACAGACAATTTACAGTATTTAGACAGGGATGTTCACAAGTATGTTATTAAGCTGGTTTCTTTAGATGGCACTAAACTATAAACAGATGAATAATGTTAAAGAAGACATGTTTCTCACTTTCTTAATATCATAAACAGGCTTGTTTTGATGCAAAAATGGGCACAGATAATGGTAACATTACAAATTAAATAGGTAGGCATCAACTACTTTGTCAGGTGATTACATTCTGCTGTGTGCTACTCATTATAGAGAACTTGATAAATCATAAACATTAAGTGTTCGTTTTTCCTGGAGCAGTTCACAAGGTTAACTGTATTCTTGTTTGGGTTTTGGGGTTTTTGGTTGGTTGGTGGTTGTGGGTTGTTTTTTTTTTTTGGGGGGGGGGGTTCGGTTTTTTTTTGGTGTGTGGGGGTTTTGTTTGTTTGTTTGTTTGTTTTTAAGGAGAGTCAGTATTAGGCTTTTCCTACGTTTCCTCTAGTGAAAATTAGTTACTACTTTTTTCATCTTTTGCAGAGTCTTTATTTATAACACATATTTTACTCCTGAAAAGTAGCTTCTAAAAGCATACTTTGTAGATTAATTCAGTATGTTGAGCACAATAAGCGTGTGAAAAGTTTAAACCCATAGAGACTTGGAAAGATGTGAAATGTTTAGAAATACAAAGCAATGTGTTTTTTTCCTTCTGTGTGGTAAAAGACATTTTGTGTGTATATATGTCTCACAATTCTTCATTCGGGTTATATTGGGTTTAGAATTCAAGTGTCCTTTGGTTTTGTGAAAATCTGGTGAAATCTGATGTATAGAAATGATATTCTCTAAACCTTTTGGCAAAGGTTTTAATCTGCCGTAAATCAGCATAGCTCAGTTGGAAGTTAGTACAGCTACACTGATTTACAAGAGTAAAGGGCTTCCGCTTCCTTATACAAAGGATGCTTTAATCCCACTCTTGTGTCAATGATTTGGTTGCTCATTGCAATATTGAAATTCTGCTTTCTCTGCTTACAAAACTGTCTCACTGGTACCTTGAAAATATTGTTAAATTCCTCTCTTTCTTATATTCCATAATGAAGTGTCACAACCTCCTACGATAACTCAGCAGTCTCCAAAAGATTACATTGTTGACCCTCGAGAGAATATTGTAATACAGTGTGAAGCGAAAGGAAAGCCACCTCCTAGGTTAGTAGCATTTTATTTTGCTTCTGTTGACCTAACAGCATAGGAAGACTAGGAGAAAATAATGTAACTTTTGTAAATTAACGAGTATATGCATATGTATGTACTTGAACATGCAAAAACATGCACTCCTATCTTTGTAATTTAAACAGCTACCAGACAGTGGCATAAATTTGACTTTTTTCATACTTGAAATTTAAATTCTTCTATAGTCATCAAGCAACTGTATTATTTTTTTATCTCCTCAAAGCTCTAACAATAAAAAAGTACTGGATTATTACATAAGCAGATAGCTAAATGCCCATGGAAAGCGCTAAGAGGTGTGCCGTATAATGAACTGGATCATATTCCAGAGTTAGGCAGTGTGTAAGAAGAGTGGACACTGAACAAATTGAGAGTAACACTAATAAATGAAAATCTAATGTTTTGTAAATAGTTCAATTTTAGGAGCCTCGTCTTGAAATACATAAACATTTTGTCTGAAGTTATGTAATGTGTATCAATTTTAATGATCGGTAGCTTTGACTTAGCAAGTGTATTTCATAGCCGTAAGTTTTGGGTTTGGCAGAAATAGTAACTCTGTGTATGGATCAGATTCCTGATCATCTTCCATTTTAAGGCCCTGTTTCAGTGTCTTCAATTATTTGAAAGCTACTCATTTCAAGATACTGATTTCATGCATTGGAAAGAGTAGTAGCTGTGATACATTCTGATATTACTAGTTGACTGCTCCTGATATCAGACTATAAAGAGAATTGTGCATCTCTTTGCTATGAGTATTATGCTACAACTTACTAGCAAGGTCAGTCTATAATTGTTTAGCCAGGCACAGACAGAGCTCATTAAATGTAGTTCTTCTGAATAACCAGGGAGTTTTTCACATTATTCCTTTTTTTTTCCTTGGAGTCACGGTCATTATCGTGCTGGGCAGCAGAATGGAAATGGATATTATCTGTGATACTGTCACCCTTTCTAGTGTTCTGTTGCTGGTAGGAGTTACATAAAGCTGCTGTGTTTAGCAGCATTTTAATTTAGCAGGCACAATGCCTGTCTGAAGAGTCTGGGTGTTGACCTGAAGGATCAGATGATTATTGTGCGCTTTGGGACAACTGTACTGCTTCTGCAGGTGTTTCTCTTGAATGCCTTTTCATTTACCTGAGAGAACAAGAGCAGTGTCTGTGAGACTGACCTATCTGACTCATGTGCCAGGGCTCGTGGCTGTACAACTTCATCTTCCTCATCAAACCTGTCTCTCTCTTTGTTCACCTGCTACAGAGGAAGTGGCAGGATTTAAGTGCAGAATTTTCTGCTAAGATGTCATGGTTTAAGCATTTTCTAAACTCGTGCTTATTTTTACTTCTTTTAACGATATGACACCTAAATAATTTATTTCAATAGTTATAACGATAACTATTATAGTTATTATAATAATAACTAATAATAGTTATTATAATAATAGTTCTGATCCATCAGTCTTGATGACCTGCATATGCGTCCTGGAATTGGAGCTACTTCAAAGCTCTGAAATTGAAGATAAACTTTGTCAGCCGGAGTGTGAATTCTTTGTTAAAACTGGGTAACTTCTTGCTAGCGAGAGCAGTTGGCATAAAGGTTTATGGAGGTGCTGCTACCTGTAGGTTGAGAACCAAAGATTCTGACTTCCGTGTTATCTCAAATTCAGGTGTTTGTACCACACTTGCCACTTCTCATTTGGAGCTACATGACAGTCTCTGTATCCTTTAGAGTTCTTGATAGCAGAGGATTACAGAAACCCCATGTTCCACAGCTTCACCTGCAAGGTCATGAGGAGGTTTACTGTTGGTTCGCTATGCATGCTATTCCTCCCAAAAACACTGCAGTGTGGTGCAGTGCTGCTGGTCAGGTCCAGTTCTTCTGCTCATCCCTGCTACACGGTGCAAATAGCACGTCCAGTACTGCCCTCCTACTGCAGAAATAAAATCCTAGTTGTCAGCACAGAGTTTGAGTCACTTGTAAGGTACTGGAAAAGATCTTATTCTAA
>WYDI02025342.1:0-23102 GCA_009867235.2 Psittacus erithacus | reverse complement strand
TACTGCAGAAATAAAATCCTAGTTGTCAGCACAGAGTTTGAGTCACTTGTAAGGTACTGGAAAAGATCTTATTCTAAGTTTCTACCTGTAGCATTCTAACCTGTAGGCATATATAGTGTTTGTGTTTAAGATTATGAAGATGAACTGTAACAAGCAAGAAAACTGCTGTACATAGCGTTTGAACCTGTCAGTGTTCAGCACTTCACAGGTGTTGATTTAGTTATCAGTAACTATACTTCTGGCCATTAACAAAGCATAAGTAAGTAACTGGTGTTTATAGAAGTCTTAAGTTGCAGACTGTGAATCTCTGCTTTTTTACATTTTTTTAATGAGTTCTAATAGTCTTAAGTTTTAGTGACTACTTTTCAAAGCATCTCTTGTTTTGAGTAACACCAGTATAAATTTACTAGGGTAATTATGGCCTATCAGACCGCTAAATTTAATTTAAAGAATCATGGTTGCTTGTGTTAGAGTAGTGAAATCAAACTTACCACAGTCTATAATTCACTTGCATAACTTTAAAATGGCCAAACCAACTAAAGAAATGGTCTCCTGCTGGGGCCTAAGATGACACATTTCAGCCCAGAGCAAGTTTTTAAAGGCAGCTTTATAAACCCTTTCAACAATAGGTTTTATAATGGAAATGCTAATGCTGCTTTAGCAATATCAGTTCATGCAGATGTTACTGCATCATCTTTAGTAGGAAGAAAATCAGTTCTTTTCCATATCCAATTAATTTCAGAATCTTTTTAATTTTTTTTTTCAATATTGACTTTAAAATGGCTCCTGTTAACAAGTTCAACCAAGCAGTTTATCTCAAAGCATTGCCAGATTTCTGATATTAAAAAGTGCTCTATTACTTTATTAGTTAATTTAGTTTGAGAACAAGTCTTGCGTATCTGCTAAAGAAAAAAATACTGTGTATTACTGAAAATTACTTTTTTCTTCTTTCTCTCCGTACAATCTGGAGAAGGAAACTGAAGAAGAAACTTTTCTTTTTGTTTTTAATATTTTAGCTTCTCCTGGACACGCAATGGAACTCATTTTGATATAGATAAAGATGCACAGGTAACAATGAAACCAAATTCAGGGACCCTTGTCATAAATATTATGAATGGTGGGAAGGCAGAAGCATATGAAGGAATATACCAGTGTACAGCAAGGAATGAACGAGGAGCAGCCATTTCCAACAATATTGTAGTAAGGCCCTCTAGTAAGTGAAGCTTTTAATGTTCATAAAATGTGAAACACTTTGGATTGCTTATTTTCTTTTTTTTTTCTTATTATTTGCCTTTTTTTCCCTCTGTCTTAAAAGTTTAATCATCAAAGTGTTAGTATTGTATAGTTTTTGATATTCAGATTTTATAATGCATTGCATGTTCTCTTCAGTATTCCTTAGAAAATTTCATAACCAAAACGCTTTCCTGATTTTTTTTTTGTATGTTTGGAATACTTACCATATCTAAAGTTGGGTTGTGCATACATTCTACAATTAGAATAAAAAGTATAAATCCTTAATGCACGTAACTAGGGAGGACAGTTTGTATTTTCTTTCTGTTGAATTTGTTCCATAGTTTTAATAATAGCTTTAATACAAAACAGGTTGGGACCAAAAGGAAGATAAAGCTAAAACAATTGTGATTAATGGTAGACTGTTTCTACAGCTTTTTATCTCAGATCAGTTTATCAAGCTTCTTGGCTTAAAATGTGCTGTTCTCACATGTTGTAATAAAACTGTGTATAATACTGTTGCATGAAGGTTATATTTTTTTCTAATTCAGTGCATTGCTTTTTTTTTCTCCCCCCATTATTGTAGTTAAAACTAATACTGTTATAGCATCTTTATGGGCCAGCCAAAATATAGTTTGAATCCATTGATAATACTTTCAGCAAATCATTGCTGTACAACGTGTTGTAAAGAAACTGTACTTTTCTTCCAAGAAAAAATAAAAAAGAACAAAAATTAAATCTTCAGTAAGCATGATCAGACTCAACATTCTGATGCATGAATTTCTTCCGCTTTTCTGGAATATTAGGTATATTTTTTCCTTAGATTCTGGAATTTTTATCAATCCCTAGTTTTTATGTGTGTTAAAATGACTTTTTGTAGGATCCCCTTTGTGGACGAAAGAAAAACTAGAACCAAATCAGGTTCGAGAAGGTGATTCACTAGTACTACACTGCAGACCTCCTGTTGGCTTACCACCACCTATAATATTTTGGATGGACAATGGTGAGTTTGGTTTTTATGCAGAATTAGTTTACTTTTTTGCAGTTTTTCTACACAGTTTATCATTGCATACCAAGACCACTGGTGGTGGGGCTTGCCTCTAGGTTAAAATTCAGAGAATATCCATTTCTGTAGAAACAAAGGAATAAGCAGACACACAATCCAAAAGCATGAAGCCAAAAGCAGCTGAAGTTCTTAATGTAAGCGGTAGATTAACCTGCTGGGGAAGAATGGGAAGACAGGGGAGCTCGAGAGGAAACTTGGGAGGGTCTGTATTTGCAAACCCACAAACAATGTAATCGAGCAAATGAGGAGTCTGCAGATCGTAATGATGGAGTGTGTATTATAATTGAGATAAGCATGTTCTTGTTTTCCCTTAGCTTTCCAAAGGCTGCCTCAAAGTGAAAGAGTTTCCCAAGGTCTAAATGGAGACCTTTATTTTTCTAATGTACAACCAGAAGACACCCGGGAGGACTATATCTGCTATGCAAGATTTAATCATACACAAACTATACAGCAGAAACAACCCATTTCTGTAAAAGTCTTTTCAAGTAGGTATTGCATTTTCTAATTACATGCTTGCATAGTATTTATCCAGAATTGTCAAGTTATTTGCCAAATTGAAGTAATGTTGCACTAGGGAATTTTGTCATTTTAACTCTGAATAAGAAATTATGTTACTGTATAATCGTAAAAAGTAATCTCCAGTTTTCCTGGCATATAATTCTTTTTAAAAGCTGTAATTTTTTTTTTCCCTTTATAAAGCTTTGTCTTTTAAAATAATGGTTTGTAAGATTTGAATTATTGAAACAATACAGTATAAAGAAAATAACAATTTTCAGATGATTTTCATATCCAAGAATATCAAGTTACTGTGATTACTGTAACTATTGAAACAAATTAATCAATCATTTGATTAACTCCCTGTGGCCATATCATCACCTTTTGATTACCAGTACTTTGATTTATCCCTCTTATATGCATTCTTCATGATATTCTGTTTATTTCAGTGGATTCATTGAATGACACTATAGCTGCTAATTTGAGTGACACTGATATTTATGGTGGTGAGTTACACTGGTCCCCACTGATACTCTTTGTTTCACAGTAGCATTTAGTTAACTAACTGCACCTTGGTGGCTACTTAACCTTTTGCTCCTTTTTCTGTTTCTAATAAATGTATCTATTAGTGCTGGTGATAACATGTACTTTAGAAAGGGACTGCACAGTATGATCCTTACAAGTATTTAAAGTTTCAATGTTACTTTAACATATAGCTCATAAAAAATACAAACTATTGCAAAAAGTGAGTCCTTTCCCACTGGGGCAGATTTTTAAAATTGCCGGTTTGATTGCTTCCGTACTGTGTGGCTTCTTTGTATTTTTCCTCCAATTTACATAGTAAATGTGTTCATTATCACTAGGACTATTCAATATCACATGCTACATAATAATAATGACAACAACTAAGTTTTTAACAGATGCACTTTGCATTTAACAGCTTATTGAATGCACCATTCATTTTTAACATATTTCATAAGTGTAAAACTGGAATTAATTAAAATCTAAACACTTTAATACTCTCTGTATAAATAACTTCTTAGGGGAAAGATGAGTTTTGTTTGTCTGGCGTTTAAGCTGATTTTTACATTAATCTATGTTGAGTGGTCTTTTGTATATTGTGAATTAAACCCTTCCAAACAGGTGTATGTATGTTTAATGAGTCTGACTTTGGAGCAACGCTAATACTGTAACGCTTGAGGTTCTAGACTCCTCACTTGATGTTATGCGAGATTGGTAGAAAATACATGATATTTGTTCTATTTTTGTCTTTTTCCTTGTCAAATGAGGCTTTGTGCATATTAAGCCTCAACTCATGGGAATCTAGAATAAAACAGGGGCATGGAATTTTTTAATTCTCTGCATAAAAACAAGATGTTATTTGGAAGCAAACAAGAACTATGTACCTGAACACAGAATGATACGTTAGCTACAGTTACTGAGGAAAGCACCATTTAGTTGTCTTACAACTCGGAAACACCAGAAATAATTCTTCTGACTTTTTGTAGACTTGCAAAATGAGTCAGCAGTCCTTGGCAGTGCTGAAACTGGGTAGATTAGTTACTGCCTGTGACTGTCAACTGTGATTTTGACTCTGGACCACCCTTTTCTCCCATCTTTAAGCTGTTTGTATTCTGTTTTTTAAGAAATTCATAGCTCATACAGCATTAAAGTTGTTGTGTTTATGTTAATCTAGCAGTAAATCTGGTACCCTAATAAACAAGAGTTTATGTTTCTGATCACATGTTTTAAAAAATGCATTAATTTACTGTAAAGATTCAGACTGCTACTACAGTTCAGAGCAATTTAATCCTATATTTTAAAATAAATATAAAAGAACACTAGAGTATTTACAGAAAGCGCTCTATGATTACAGAAAGCGCTCTATGATTATAGAAAGCACTCTTATTGTGACTTCCATGTAGGCACATGAAATACCATAATATTTCAAAAGACAACAGAGTATGATGTCAGAAACGGGTCTTATATTTATAGCTGTCTGTTTAATGTGGTTATTTCTTGTGGGTTAATCAATGGTTCTTTATTACCAGTCTGAGAAACAGCTTGAATTGAAGTTAATATATAGCAAGAGAAGAATACAAGGCTTGACTTCTGAAAAGACATTTCACAATGCCTAGAAAATATTGAACAAAGCATATTACAACTCAGGTGTAGCTTTTATCAGCTTGGTTTCTGTTTCTGAATACAATAACTTTGCTTTATTTGTGTTTTAATGAAATCCCAGAAATTTTTAGTAACCTTCAGTCTTGCACTGTCACTTCCATCAGTGACCTCTTACTTTCTGTATTATTTCTGCTGAAGTGAATGGGGGCTGTTTAGGATTAAGGCTGCATAGTTGCCTAGGTAAAAACTGCGTACCAATTGCTCCAGTCTTTAATAATAACATTTTTCATGTGTGCATTGAAAATTGTAGCATTTAACAGGCTGAGATACGTCTGTCAAAAAACTAATTTGTCGAGCTGTGTAGTTGTGTAACACAATGATTTTTAATTAAATGGCCAATGTGAAGCAAAATCTCTGTCCACAATGTGAGAATGGATGTATGTACTTGATCAGTGTTAAAATTATATTTAGAAATTAATTGTTTTATTTTCTTTTGTTTCAGCGAGGCCAGTTACAGAGAGGCAGCCAGTTCTGTTAACACCAACAGGTAGCACAAGTACCAAAGTGGAACTCAGAGGAAATGTGCTTTTGTTGGAGTGCATTGCTGCTGGATTGTGAGTTACCTTTTAGATAATGTTTTTCTAAATAAAAATACAGAAAGAGAGGGAAACATTTCAGAGATGTTTAAAAAGTTACTATTGTATAAGCTTACGTATTTCAAAGAAGCAGAAATGTAAAACGGAAATTGCTTTTTCAAGAGTGTCCACCATTTACTTGAGCATGAGCAGATTTTAGAACTGACTATGGACATAAGTATGGCCTCTGCCTTCTCATATCCCCAGGATATGGGGATTCAGGTTCTAACATTGTTTTTTTAAAGGGCACAAGGATGCTGGAGAGGGACTCTTCATTAGGGATTGCAGTGATAGGACAAGGGGGAATGGGTTCAAACTTAAACAGGGGAGTTTAGGTTAGATATAAGGAAGAAATTCTTTGCTGTGAGGGTGATGAGGCCCTGGAACAGGCTGCCCAAAGAGGTGATAAATCTCCATCCCTGGCAGTGTTCAAGGCCAGGCTGGACAGAGTCTTGGGTGACATGGTCTAGTGTGAGACGTCCCTGCCCATGGCAGGGAGGTTAGAACTAGATGATCTTAAGGTCCTTCCCAACCCTAACTATTCTTTGATTCTGTGAAATGCCATGGGGTAAACTTGGACACAGATCTGCACAATTGCACTCAGGAATCAAACCTCTGGGGTGGTTTTTCCTATATTTACAATTCTTAGGCTCTCAGATTATATAAAAGTAGATAAGAATCTGCTAGTCTTACATATGCTAATAATTACGGAGTAGATCAGCTAGGTGGTAGCTGTTAGAACATACCTTTAGTTCCTTACATCCAGAATCTCATTGTAATTGAGTTTAATTGGTACTTTGGTACTTATTTTTTCAATGTAATTCAAGTTTGCTTCTGCTGGTTATTGTGCAGGTAGAAAATTACTAAAGAGCAATTTAACAATGAATTAATTCAGTTTCATTGTCAGGAAGAAATCTGAGAATAGATTGGGTCGTGCAGAAGTAGAAAATCTTTAGTACCTATTTCAGGAACTGTAAACATGTTTACAGTGCACAGAAGCATATAATGCAGAGTGCTTTGAGGTAGCCATGAGGAAAGCCAATAATCACAAATGATGCAGCACAGCATCATGCACATATTCACTTGTCTTGAGCTCCATAGGGCATGCTCACACACAGCTTGGCATAGCTTGATGCAAGCATCAGTGCAGTGTTTCTGTGTCAGCTGTGGTCTGCTCAGGTGTCTGCATCAGCACCACTGGCAAAACCACACCTAGGAGTGGGAGCAGCATCATCAGGTCAGGTAATTTTCATCTGCAGTATAGTTACATGCTTTTTGACAACTCTGCAATACAAGTATTCAGTGATCCAAACTCCAGTAAAATGGCTGGATAAAAACAGGAGAAATAGAGTATTATACATTATATGTCTTTGTGCCTTTAGCTGTCATGTAGTTTTCTGAAAAAACAATTCAGTGAGGGAACCTTACATAGTTTTCCACACAAAGCCAGGTTCAGATTTTGTTTAAAACAACTGTTCCTAATTACTGATACCATAATTAGAAGTCAATTTTGCTAGGTGTCTCTGTTACAAGGTAACTGATACTAGACTACTAAGGGAATATTTGCCTCGATTCATTACTATTTGAGATAAGACATTCTACTCAGTAAGCAACACCTTGTAATTTCTTGTAATTTTGGAAGTATATCCCCATGTATTTGACTGACTTCCAACTTCAGTGGACGACGTGAGGCATAGCCAAGACTTAGGCATGGTTCATTGACAAGAAGCTATACTTGGCTCTGCACTGACCTTTTATTCTTGACTCCTTGTGGGAAATATTTCAGACTCCTTACAGCTCTGCTGTAGAGTTTATGACAATCATGAAGCATTAGGATATTGCTCATGCAAAGGACAATTATAAACTTGTCATTATCTAGAGGCTACCTTTTAAAGCACCATGAGCATCAATTTAATAGTATAAGTGCAGTAAGATTTGAAATACACTTCATTTATTAACCAGCAGGGTTTTTAGACTAATCAGCAGACAAATGTATTCAATAATTATGAAGCCTACAAACAGATGGCCATTGACAGTGTTAGTGATACTTGTCATTTCCTAGAGACAAATGCTGGCATATTTTGCACATTTGCTGGACATGTCCCAGAATCTGAGTAAAGGCTCTTAAAGTAGTTACTTGTAAAGCATATGTTCAAAACATCAATGTATTGAACTCACATGTTCCTTTTTTCAAGTTCCTAAATGTGCTCTGTGCTTTTGCTTCTCCAGACCCACACCAGTAATCCGCTGGATTAAAGAGGGTGGGGAACTGCCAGCCAACAGAACGTTCTTTGAAAACTTTAAGAAAACTCTCAAGATTATTGATGTTTCAGAAGCTGACTCTGGAAACTACAAATGTATAGCAAGAAATACGTTAGGTTCTGCTTATCATGTCATTTCAGTAACTGTGAAAGGTAATACTAAATTAATCCTTAATGTAGTACTTTCAGTGTCCAGAATGCGAGATTGAAGTAAGTTTTCTAAGAAAAAATATGATTGACAGGAAGAATGATAATGGAAAAAAAAGCCCAAACCCTGAGGAAATCATTATTAGACTGACTGAATTCTAGCACTGGAAGGACATTACAATGTTTAATCTCTTTTTCTTTTTTTTTTTAATATGTCATTTTACAAAGCATCAGGCTAAACTGAGATTGTACAGTGACAGTAGTAAAATCATCTTAGTATATACCAGTGCTACATTTATTTTTGATCCTTTATCTGTTATTAGACTGCTTCTTTCCTTTGTTTTATATCTTCCTCCCTATCTCACTTCTTCATCTCCTTATTTTATCTATCTTTTCTGCTCTCCATTCATATAGCCCAGATTCTTCCTCTTCTTATTTACTATTATCTTATTGTTTTATATTCTTCTTCCTTTTCCTCTCCTATTTGACATTTCTGCTTTTCTATCTTATTCATTTTTTTTTTCCATGATGATGTCTTACTAGTACTAAAACACAGTATGGTTGTCCAAATAGGAATTGTAAGTATGTTTTGAATGCCATGACAAAAAGATTGGAATGACAGCTAATTAGTCATTGAAATAATCAGCTGTAGTGCTTATTTTGCATGCTAAATAACCATTTATTTTGATGTAGATCAGCATCATTTGATGATCACATTCAACCTCCTTTTAAGAACAGAAGTTTAATTTTCTGTTTGCATCTGTCCATCAACCCAAAATCTGAAATTTAATTGCAGGATGAGATAACATATGCTATTCATGGTTGTTTATTTGCAAAAGAGATGGAGACATAGTATCTTTTGATAAGGATAGTGTTCCATTCATTGTCATCCTTGTATGTTTTCCACTGTCTCAGGTAAACATCTGACCCCACTGCAATCACCCATTGAATTCAGCAAGACCGAGTATTTTACCATTTCTAAGTTTCACTTTTGGCATATAATAAAACCTGAATTAATTTCTAACAGCCTAACTTCTGTGAGCATGGATATCTCTGAAATTAATCAAAAGACCACTCTAGTCTCTGCAGATGCCATACTCAGATAAATTCTGCTTCCTGTAGGAAGGGCAAATTAGATTCAAAGCAGGCAACCCTAAATGAAACAAAGAACCTCTTGTTGATTATGTCAGACTTTTAATGCAGTGGGTAGCCAGTGGTTCAGTTTAAGCCAAAGTATAATCTACTGGTTAGTCATTGAGTAACCCTTATGTGTCTACATATATATATATATTAAAGAAGGAATTAACAGCATAACTGAAAGTCTTATTTCTGTACATGCATTGTTTGAATTACCTTCTAGTTACCATGACTGTGCCTTATGATTTTCTGTACATAATTTTGAAAAACAATTGCTGTGTTTCTCTTCCTAACCACAGCTGCCCCATACTGGATAACAGCACCCAGAAACTTAGTCTTGTCTCCTGGAGAAGATGGAACATTGATCTGCAGAGCTAATGGCAACCCCAAGCCTAGTATAAGCTGGTTGGCAAATGGCGTTCCCATAGCAAGTAAGATCCTTAATTGCTTTGCAGGAGAATGAGTAAGAGAATATGAGGAATATCAGGGTGTTTTTTTCAAATATAAATGAAGACCGTGTATTTGAGTAGTTTTTTGCCTGATAGGAAATACTAAATTATAACTGAGGTGATAAAAATACTGTGGTTCATGAAAGCGGAACAAGAAAATGTGCTTCTAATGTGCTCGAGAGCATTAAAATCTGTGACTATAATCCTGATTATTCTGTCTAGTGTTCAGCTGGTAGTATCCTTGTGGAGATTGGGCCGTAGTAACATAGCAGTGCTATGCCCCTTTTACAGGGCTGTTGCTGGGATGTAAATTTTACCACTGCGTTGCCATGGCAGTCATGTTTGCTAGATCTGTCCTTTACTGCCCACTGTAACACTAACTTTATCTAAGAATCTTAAAGGTGACATAAAAAGTTAAGTTTTCACATCTGTGGATGCACAGAGCACTTCTGCAGGATTTGCAGCTTGGAGTATGTTTGAGACTTTCAGGCTTCAGCACTAAAAAGCAGCAGCAGCAAAAAGGAATGTGTCAGCAAGTGCTTGGCAAACAGCTTGTGCCAAGTAGGAGTCAAAGAAAAGGAACCCGTATGGCGGTGAAACAGCTGTTTCTGTGTGCATGGGTAAGAAAAGAAACCCTGAACTGGTGACTGAGTCACGTAATTGCTGCAGTGTTATGACTGGCAACGCTGTAGGACAGACACAGGATAACTGCTGTGTATAGCACAACTTTACTTGGGAAGAACTTGGTGGAGGACCCTACAGTATCTGGTCAGTTGGGTTTGCAGTCTACATAGCCTACACCATAAAATCACACTTGGCTCTTCTACCTTTATCCTTCCTCTTTCAAAATGATAGTATAAAAACAGACAATGTACCGTGTTGACTCGTGAGAGGTAATGTGCTCTAAAATACTGCTCAGGGCTGACCTATTGAAAGTATGACAGTGTAACTCTAAGGAGTTTCAGGAGATATTTAAGTTTGTTGGTGAAGTAAACATTACAGAATTTGGGACATGGAGAAAGATTCTCTACAGTGAGAATCTAGGAGAAAGCAACAGGTAATTGAGAACCCTCATTAGATATATTCAAAGTGTTTGAGATACAAGAGAGATTGAACTGGAAAGAAAAATATGCAACTTTGGGGGGAAAAGTATGTATAAAGGGTATATCGGGAAGTAGAAATACTCAGCAAAGAACCTGTTTCAGGAATCCTAATTAAATGTGGTTGAGATCTTTGGTTGAGTAAGTTAACTAAATTCCGTAAGCTGACATTAACCACCTCACCAAACAGTTGTATTACAGGGAAATATCAATTTTATTTTGTACTGTAAATATTATATGTAAATATATACAATGCCTGCCCTACAAGCAAAGCTTGGTACCTGTCATGCTCTTTTCTTTCTGGCTCTTTGGTGTTCTCAACTTCCTTACTATTTTCTGCATATTTACCTTTTTCTTTTTTCGTTTGTTTTGAGGAGATTTTTGTTCTGCTGTCCTGATACTGTAACTTCTTTGCAGGCTTCCTGACTAGTAAAATCTCTTTCACCTATCCATGAGATTCACCTTTGCCTCATACTGCTGCCTTGTCAAAGCTGTAGGACATGCTATTCAAATGCCAGACAGGTACATTTTCCAGAGAAGCAATGATGTGTTCTGCATTCTTGCAGGAGAGCAGTAAAACATGAAGAAATAGAAAGTTTTCAGAAGCAGCTGCAGGGTGCCACCAAATTTCCCGCTTACAAGGGCTGCATATGTTGGTTGGTCTTCCTTGAGGAATGGACACAGAGTCTTATTGAAAGGAACTCAGTGAAAATTAAGTGACTTTAATTAAATTACCCACTCAACCTCAGTAGAGGAAAAAAAATGTAAATAAAACAAGAAATAAACAAGTAGCTCAGCCTTATGTTAAAGACCACTTTCACCGCTGAGGAAAGATGAAGTTTTATCCACATTCAGTATTTAACTGCAAGTTGATTGCATTGGTTCCTGTACAAAGAATCTGTCAGGGCATCTAAGAAAGAAGTATTACAGTCGCAGAAAGTGCAGTTCATAAGATTCTTGTGATGTTGCATTATTCTGAGTTATCAAAAGCTGGTCTGGAAACTACCAAGTACAGTGTGCCTTTTTGTTCACTTGTTACCAAATTATAGAATTGAGGCCCTCTTCTTCCAACTGAATGATTATTAAATTACCGTAAAAGGAAACTAAAGCAGCTATTTCATCAGCTTCAAGGCGGTTCTGCTAGAGCTACACCCATGGAAGGATTTCAGAGAAAGAGAGCTACATTTGAATTTCAAAGCTCTGCTGTCATCGTATATCCCGCAGTGTGCTTCCTGTGGCCCAGTAATCTGTTTGCAATACTTTAATTTTCTGTTGGAAAGCACAACTGGGAGATGCTTAATTCTTCCAGTTTTGTTTTTCCATAATAGTGTCAGACAAGGAAGGGGGAATGTTGAACCATTCGTCCATATCTCAGTCAAAGGGTGAGGGTTAAATACCAATAGGGAAAAAGGAAAAATGAAGAAAAATGTGTGTCTTAAGCACAATTGCAATAGTGTACATTTTGTTCCATATTAATCAGAGTAAAAAGATATTCCTCAAGGAAGATTTTAGGTTTCTTTGAAGTATTTTAATTAATTTTCTTCAACAATAATGCTTAAAAGAGAAACTCCAGCATGTCTGAAAAGAAAACTGCTTCAGACATGGTGGAGTGGTAACGGCCGAACCTGCTAGCATTTACTCACAGGAGTAATTTGAACTCAGATGCACAGTCCCATTGAGGTCAATTAGAATTACTTTGGCAAGTAACAATTGAAAGTTCAGGCCATGACTCTGTCTTGCCTTGTGCTTCAATTAACACTCAAGATCTGCATTATTTATACCGCTGCCTAACCTATTGTGTTATACTACTTAGATATTCAGCATGGTTTTACAAAGGGAAACCATGCATAAAGTATCTCAACTCTTAAGAACCTAACAACCCAGATTAATTGGGAAGGGGAAGCACTTTCATAATCGGGCCTCAGAAAGGCATTGCAAATACTGCACAAAAGACAGATTTGTTGGTTCAGTGGTTCATAGTTCATGATGAGCTATTAAATATTAAATACACATACTTAGATTTATACAAAGTAGCGCACTGAAAGGCACTGTTTAACTTCTTTCAGAATGTTCTTCACTTGTTTATATCACATTTCACATTGAATCTTAGGTTTTAGTTAGTCTCCATTAGTTAATCACATTGAATTTAAGGAGAAACATTAGCCCTTAGATTTCCTTCTTGAAAAGCCTTGATAATCCCTGGCTCAGAGATTTGTTATCCATCATGTTCTCTGTGAGTACACACACAAGTACACCATGGACATGGAAGAGTGGGGGAGACGTTGCTGGACTCTGATGCCCCGAGGAGTTCAGTCCCTGCTTCTGCTTGTCATTTTGTTGGAACTGTGCATCTGGCCTAGGAATTTAAGGATGAAATTGTAGTAATAGAGATACAATAAACATTCGGTATCAAAATCTGTTGCAGAAGAGTCAGAGATCACTTAGACATACCTGATATAGTAGCTAGTTTATTGAGTTCTAATCAGGAAATTTAGGTATGTAGAATATTTAATAAGTACTGATGTACTGGCAGTCAGTGCTCTACTATTTATTACATTTAAAGCCACTATTAGATACAAAGATGATCACGTAGACTGTAAGTGTCTTAAATGTTACATGCATGCAAAAAAAATGTCACTTACCAATCCATCAGTGTCTGGTGTAAGTCAAGGGATCTCTCAGCCTTGAGGAATCCCTGCCTAAGGAGAGATCACAGTTGTGCAGTCAGCTGCTATGGAGGAAGAGCTCAATGGGCCCTTATGGCTGCAGATATTTATAGCATGAAGTGGGTGATTTGTAGTCAGATTTTCTGTTGTATTCATGCAGTTTTGTCCGCTGATCAGCCCAGGCTCCAGCCAAACTGTTTTTTTTGGGGGGGGGTTGATGCTGAGTCCTCGCTGATAGCCTCACACAACAGGATTAACCTTGATTAGGTCTGCTTGCTGTGCATCTGCCTGGATCACAGTTCAGTTATTTCTAATAGACGTGCATCCATTACAAAATCTAAACTGAATAATTGTCTCAGCTTTTCTGAGAAACTCATATTCTGCTGTTGATGCAAAATGATAGCTCAGCTTTACTAAAGAAATAAGTGAGTGAGTACTATAAACAACAGACTTTATACTACTACATTTGTTTTCCAGCAGTCATGTAGTCGCTGTGAATACATGCATAGTAGGACTTACTACTTTTGAGTCATAACTTTGACTTGCTAAAGACGATGCAGGCACCTAAAGATAGTAGTGAATATTTCTGCTCTTTTCTAATTACAAATTATTCTTCATTATGTTTTTCTGTGACATTTTACTGATCTAGGTAAGATTAGCTCTTACATGCTAAAGATGTATGTGTTCTCTTTGATACAGGGAAGAGCAGTCATTTTGTCCTTTTTTTTCAGCTTGTTTTCAGCTAGGAAGAACCGTCTGAGGATAACATCAGCTTTTTCACTGCAGAATAGAAACAGCTAGTACTCACCCTACAAACTATGATTATAATCACCAACATTCTTCTGGAAAAAAATGTATACTGCCTTAGGTTACATCATACTTCTTGGGCATCAAAACCCACCTTAGTTCAGTGTTTTCTCAGACTTGGAATCTGTTAGCAGTGCTGAAAACTTAGGTGAGCCGGATCTCATACTGTTTAGTGTTTCAGAGTGTGGTAACAATATAATGAACTCTGATTTCAGGAATGATTTTTGCGTTAGCTTTTTTAAACAATAGCAAATTACAGAATCACAATCAAAGGTATGTACCTCCTTCCCAGTGAATTATTTATAGTTTCTCTGTACAGGAATATGCTGTAAGTGGCTACAGTCAGGAAGCTGTCTTATTATGCAAAGGGATGGAAAAAGTGGATGACAATAGGAATCAGGTCTTTGTCCAAAAGGACATAAACACATTCATGAGCTAAGACTCAGTGTTATTGGGAGGAAATGCTGGCTGTTACAACTGTCTGTTACAACAGCAGAACTCCTAGAACAAATCCTCATAATTCATTATCCCAATTTTACAAACCCATTTTAAGTATTAAGTAATTCTCTGCCTTTTTGCCTATCAGTAGCAAATTAGGTTTGTCAAAGATGTCAAAAGCATTTTCTCCTTTTTGTGTGCATGTCCTGTAATATGATTAGAATCCCCTTACAGAGAAACACTTGAGTGGCCTTGCCATATCCAGAGGTCCTTTCCAGCCTCAGCAGTTTTGTGTGTGTGTTTGCAGCAGTGCTTGCTTAAGATCATTAAAGCAGCTGGATGATACCACATCTAACTTTTAGGGCCTGGCCCTGCAAAACACAGTGCAGTACATGGGCGAAGACGTATTCTGTTCTGCTGCTGCAGACGTGCAGGTTCTGTTGGTGCTGCGTGGGAGGATGAGGCATGTCAGAAGACAGACTGTTGAATAGATGCCAGTCTCAACAGGGAGCTTTCTAAAAACAGTGCCCTTCAGCATGCAAGTGCCCAGACCAGTCAAAGGAAGCATTGACTACCCTGATACTTTCCTTAGTTTGTTTTTTTTCTCCTCTTGGGACCCACAGCTTAAAGCCCTTCTGAGAGAACAGGTGCCTACCTCCTTTTCTTCAAATAAGTGAAGAAGGATATAGTGTTTCCCGTAAATACGGCAGTGAAAAGGGAAGATGCTACCCTTCTTTTTATATGATAATTTAATGGTTAGATTCTTGTAAGATCCACTTCCTTCTTCAGTCATAGAGGACTGAACTAATGACTTCCATCTCTCTGCAGGGGCTATACCATCAGTCTGTAAGGTATTATGTATGGGAGTATGTGGGGGGAAGGAGTCTGTGCACCCATTAAAGATCTGTGGGCAGAAAATGCTGGAGGATTCAAAAGGCATGAGTGAAGGGAAGCCCAGAGCTTGGGGCAGGCAGTAGCTGTGATTGGAATGGCCATGGGCAGATCTCCTGCCTCCTGGGAGGGTGGTTCTGTGTATTTTCCATTTAATGGTGATTTGTATGCAGAAACAGACCACTTCTCACAGCTGACTGGCCTGCCTGCTGGGCTACTCACCTCCTCTGTCTATTTTCAGCCCATGAATCTTTTAATGAAAATGGCATTTACATAGAATGGGAAGCAATGTGAAACATGGAACAAAATAGAAAGTAAAGCAAAAGAGCAGAAAAATAAGTGCCAGCAATCCAGAAGTCCCTAGCATTTAAAATTCCAGTATAGCATAGCTATACAAATAGCACAGCATTTAAAATTCCAGTAGTACCTTTCCAAAATTTTTGAATTTGTAATATTGATATAAACTCAGAGTGATGGAAAATAAGAGTTAAAAATGGAGTTGGAAACTGCTCTTTGAGGTATCTGTTTGGAAACTGATATGATTACTTTACATGCAAAATATCCATAGATTCACCCAAAGTGAAATACCCATAAGCAGGAGCACAGATCTGTGGTCCACTTCCTCTGGTTTCTTCACTCTTAGAGAATTCAGTAAGAGATACTTCAGTAGATTTGAGAAAGTATAGGAGAAATTTCTCCATTTTCTTTACAGATGACTACTGAGGTATTGTCTGAATCAAAATGTTTTGTCACTTTACAGAACATTTCTTTTCTATGAAATCAAAGAAATGAGAAATGATTTTATATGAAAATATATTCCACATATACCTATTTTCTCAAGCTGCAACAAAACATAAGGGTGTCAATTTTGATGATGCAACTAAACTATGATGCATATATGCATTTATTTTTCATATTGGTGTATAAATACACTTAAAATTAATTTTCAATATTAATATACTAATCTGGGTTTATATAATATTTTCTTAAAATATTGAATTATAGCTTGTACGTTTTTATGTAATGTGGTGTTACAAGCTAAGTGTTTTCTGCATTTTGCCTCTAACTCTATCCAATTGTATCATAACTGACAGCTATTATTCTTCAGTAATATCTTGGAATTTTATTTTCGGTGATATTCTTGGTTCTTCTGGTATGCAAGAGCTGTTTGACAGCTCAGGTTACTACAGAACATTTGAGGAATCGGCGCTAGATAGTTATTATGTAAGGGAGAGAGTGCCACCTACTGAACTATAATCGCTGGTCTTGTGAAGTCTGTTTCTTGCTTGTGTGTGAAAGAATTGCTTATGCTTTGCTCCAAGATAGTTTTCGACTGAGTAAGTTCTTTTTATATTTGGAGAATAATTTGTGGTATTAAAATCGATTTGAAAAGCTGAAACTTTTAAGTCGCAGAGGACTGTGTCATTCTAACAGCATTTTCTTCTGACGTTCAAAAATACTTCTTTTTTTTCTAGATACTGTCTTTATTTACCTGAATCTTGTCATAAGAGTATTTTCTTCTGTATTACATGCAAAATATGATCTCAAACTCACTTCTTTGAAAAAGAAACAAAGAAAACCTCCCAGAAATGGGAACTCTACCATCTTGCGTTAAGTATTTGTAGAATCAAAAGAACTTCCTTGATGATATTCAAATTCATATCTTAACCAGTCAACAGTCACCCAGGAAAACAGAAGAAAGGGCATATTAGTCTTCCAAATTATTTCTTCTTTTCAGCAGTGTATAACATATCATCCAATAGCAGCTTAGGAAAAACAATTTATTTTCTTTTCTTTACACCAACAGTTGCCCCAGAAGATCCCAGCAGAAAGGTGGATGGTGATACCATCATTTTCTCACATGTGCAAGAGAGATCAAGTGCTGTCTATCAGTGCAATGCTTCTAATGAATATGGATACTTGCTAGCAAATGCATTTGTGAATGTTCTGGGTAAGAAACAGATTTTATAGTTTTCAATTTTCTTGGGTATTCAGGTTTTTCCTGTTGCTGCAGGGACTGCATGCTCAAGACTTGCTCAAGGTCTTCAATGGAAATGAGTGTATTTCATGAGCCCTGTAAAAGGCAAGGGTATACCTTGTTTTTTGTAGGATATTCCTGAATTTCACTTTCACTATTCCTAAGTAAGAAGGATAGTAGTGAAAGCTACAAAAAACTTGGAAGAAATTTTATATCTTTTGTTTGTTTATGTAAGGGCATGTAGTGATAGGACAGTGGGCAATGGATCTCAGCTGACAGAGGGGAGATATTAAGAAGTTCTTCACTATGAGGATGGTGAGACCCTGGAACACACTACTCAGAGAAGCTGTGGCTGCCCCATGGCAGTGTTTAAGGCCAGGTTGGATGAGGCTTTGAGCGGCCTGATCTTAGTGGAAGATGGCCCTGCCCAGGGCAGGAGGGTTGGAACTAGGTGACCATAACAGACCATAAGAAGTATAACAAAGCAGGAATTAGTATTCCGTAAGTTAGTATGTTTCAGCACAGTGTCATTGACTCTGAATGTTTTAGATCTGTTAAACAGATGATCTCTAAATTGCTGTTGCAAGGGGATATGATTACACATTTTTCTTCAGGGCCTCCCAAGAGCATGTTTCTAGTTAGAAGATACTGTGGCCTCTCTAATTCTTCTCACTGAATTTAACAAAGCTAGTAGAAAATCCTAAACAGAATGAGCTCTAAAGACTCTCCTGCAGGAACTGGCAGATGTTCTGATTGAGGGACATTATCTTTTATATTCAAGAAAATGGAGATGTTTCACCAAAAATACATTTTAGCTTTTTTCTGCCTACAGCTTTGTTCAAAATTATGTAGTTCAGTCTATTCCCAGGGGTTTCTTTTCTTAAAGTGTGTTTTGATTTAAATTTTCAGTTGAAATCATTGTCTTTGGTGCCCATCCCAATTACTTGTGAACAGGGAAGAAGCATTTGTTTTTCACAAGATAGTTTTACATTAACATTTCCTCAGGCTACTGGCAGTAGAATGTGTTTGGACCTAGACTGAGATCAGAAGTCACCACAGGGAAGGATGATAACATATTATTCTTTAGGCTATTCTGGATGTCTTAGTATTTTGTCCTTGCATATTTGTACCTGTATCTTTATCTTTGTGTCTTTGTCTTTTCAGCTGAGCCACCAAGGATTCTAACTCCTGCTAATAAACTGTATCAAGTCATCGCAGATAGTCCTGCATTGCTAGACTGTGCTTATTTTGGTTCACCTAAGCCTGAAATTGAATGGTGAGCTACCGTTATTGTGCTTATGTTATATAAAAAGAGACACTTATATCTGTGGAAACAAACATTTAAAGTTTTAAAACTAAATTTACTCTATTTACAATCTTAAAACTGTGTTTTTAAATATATGCTGATTATAATATGCTAACACAACATTACATATACGTAACATAATATTACATATAATTAACATGATAGTTGAGATATCCCTAAAGAGTAAAGTAAAATTCATTGTGTGATTCTGTCTAAATTTCATTTTGTGATTCTATCTATACATTCTAATGTGGCAGTCCCAAGTTTGGATTTTCTAATAATAAAATACAACGTAATTTAACTCTGATGTCGGATAATGATACCAATTTTTATATAAAGGTTTAAGGGAGTGAAAGGTAGCATCTTGCGTGGAAGTGAATACATTTTCCATGATAATGGAACCTTGGAAATTCCGGTGGCTCAAAAGGATAGTGCTGGTACTTACACATGTGTAGCGAGGAATAAATTAGGAAAGATACAAAATGAGGTGCAATTGGAAATTAAAGGTAAGAAATGAATCATTCTTTCATCACAGATTAGTATAGAATTTCAGACTTTCTTGGTATCTAATAGTCATTTTAAATTTCAGATCCAACAGTGATAATTAAACAGCCAGAATACAAAGTGATTCAGAGATATGGCCAAGTTTCATTTGAGTGTATAATAAAGCATGATTCTACCTTATTACCAACTATTATATGGTTGAAGGACAATGATGAGCTGCCAGATGATGAAAGGTATGGACAAATAATTTTCCTGTAATTTTTTACTTTCTTTTGTCTGCTTCTTTTCCTGATCTTTCAAAGGAAAATAGTGACCTACTGACATTTTCCAAAGGAGACTATTAAAATCATTGCTATCCTGTTTTTGGTGACTAAAGGACTTACCTATCATGATGAAAATGTTAAGATAGAATTAAAAACAAATGAGATGTAAAAATTTTTATTTACTTGCATTGACTGTGTATATCAATTGTGAGGAGAAGGTAATTGGTATAAGAAGCCAAACAGATAATGGAAAAAAATTTTGCTCTAGATCTCAGATAATTTAAAGTTGTTGGAGTGTATTTGGAAATAAAAGTACAATAAGATAGAAGGGTACTGCGGGAAGGTGGTCAAAAGCAATATAGGAAAAGCTGAGGTAGTCCCATAGCTTATATTGCCATCTAGATATTTGCTGAATACGCAAGTATATGGGATTTGGTAATGTCTTATGCAAGTTTCTTATAACAGTACCAGTAATGAAAAATCAGTGGCTGAATCTGTTGTATTTACAGGTTTCTAGTTGGTAAAGACAACTTGACCATTATGAATGTAACTGATAAAGATGATGGAACATACACTTGCGTAGTTAATACTACTCTGGACAGTGTTTCAGCAAGTGCTGTGCTTACTGTTGTTGGTAAGAATACTCTTAAACTTTATGGTGGCAGGACTGTGTATAATTACTGTTAAGTATAAAAACAGCATTGGATTTAAAATAAAAAGCACAAATATCATTTGGGTTTCTAGGATAGGACAAAGGAAGCATCACCTATTTGTGTTTCACTGTTTTAAAAATATAGTCTTAACCTAAAGTTTGTCTTTGAATCAGCTGCTTTCAAAAGAGTCCAGTACCTGCAAGACATACTTAGTTTCATGCTGTATAGATTTTTATTTGGATCACATCTGAGGTAACACAGTAGGTTATATATTGCAGATAATTTGAACAGAAACATTTTAAGTCAGGAATCTCTTTTGCAGCTAAATTATGCTTCAGAAAGGCTGAGCGTGCTTGGTTGTATGATTTGTCAAGGATATTCCTTTTAATGTAGTTCTCTCTGTTAAGTTTCTATGATTGCAGATTGTTGCAAAATGCATTCTTTGCCCCTTCTCCCAATCTGTGAGCAAGTTTTAAGTAAATGTTCTGAATGGTTCTTACCTGAGTTCAAGCTGAGATTCAGAGTCAAGTATGCTTCTGTTTTAAAATTGTGCTGTGATCTTATGCCTGTACAGGAATGACATACTACTGTATCTCATTCGCCAAATGTCTAGAACTTATTTAATAGTTTTTATAAAATTGCTTACTTTATTTTTTTATTCTATCCTTATTTAAAAAATGGATAAAACATTCAAGGATACTATTATAACTTTTCCGTGAAAAATTATCAACGTATTTAAAATCAGCCATTTACTCTAAGTATAATAACTTTTCTTTGTCTCTAATAATTATAGTCTTTAACTACCTACAGAATTCTGTTCCTTTGGCTACTAACTTATTAAATACTTTATATTAATGTTCTTTTCAGCTGCTCCCCCAACTCCAGCTATCATTTACGGTAAACTAATACAAAGTTTTCTTTCTACGTCATCTGTCAGATATATTTCTCATTTGCCTATTGCAAAGCGCGTCATCTTTTTGTCCCCTTTTTCCCGTGTTTTTGTGTGTGTGTGTGATTTCACCCCATTTTACCAACTTCTTCATTACTGGAGTACTAGACTTTGGAATTTTGCAGTGCAGGCTGCTTTGTATTTTAGGGAATAAATGGTTTTGAGAGATAAATTATTTTTAACTGAGGTTGGTTACAGTATGATAATGGTTTTCTCAATAGAGTACACTGTAATGCAGCTTAGTTATATAATAAATGAAAGATCTAAAAGATAAATCCTACTGTACATTGAAATTGAATTTGCTGTGTACCAAACTTGTACCAAACAAATTATGGTATGTTTTTACTTTGTTGCCACTTTTGATGACAGCTTTGTAGGTCTGTTGTGCTTTATTTCATAATTTGTCTTCATTTTACTTCACTCATAAAATGGATAGGACCATATTGACCGGTTTGGTTTATGATTGATGAAATTGCCAATAAGGAATTTTAAATTAAAGCTGAAATCACCCCCAAAAATCTGTCAGATACAGTCTTCAATTTGACAGTATAAAGCCTTTGATTTGGGTTTTTGGGGATTTTTTTTTTTTTCTGAATTTGGGTTTTAAAATGCAGTATAATATGCCCAAAACACTTCTGAGTGTTTAAAGCACTTTTATGTAAATCCTATCATATTCAGTGAAAATGCTTATGTATTCTTAAGTAAACCTCCTCATTAGTCTTGATTTTTTGGCAGCAAATCATGTAATTAATTATTTTCAGCAATTTGGGATAGACAATTGCATCTTTATGTCCTTTAAAAATGTATATTAACAGCTTGAATAGTATTTCAGGATTTATCAAAAGTACAGCAAAAAATAAATGACTAACTTGCAATTAGTTTCTATTTGAACTATGCTTGTTTTGAATTCACATGTAAAATGTTTGTAGTGACTCTAGCAAAGCTTCTTTGATGCGAATGCGTCCTTATTTTCAGATTTTTGTTAAAATACTCCTAGTAGCAATAGATAACTACCTATAATCATTTACAGATAAACTAAGCATGCATTTCGTAATTCTTTGCATGTCATTACATTTTTATATACCAGTGCAATCAGATGTAGACAAAATCAAATATAGATTCTTGTTAATGTATAGAAGCTTCCAGGTACATCAGTTCTCCATTTTATCTTTGTTTTGTAACCGTTGCATGCTAGTGGTCCTTAAGTTCTGCTTATGTAAGTGAGTAGATCTGTGCGGCTGTATTTGTGGAATTCTTTTTATTGGAATGTAAGGGTTTATTTTCAAAGATGAAACTGCATATCTATTCTGTTGTGATTATTTACTTTGTCTTCATTTGATTTACAGCTCGGCCAAATCCACCCTTCGACTTGGAATTGACAGGTCAGCTAGAAAGAAGCGTTGAACTCTCATGGATACCAGGAGATGAAAATAACAGTCCTATTACAAGTATGTTTGTTTGTATCTATTGCACTATGTTAACAGAATTATGTTAACTGTTCTCAGATTCCAAAGGGTGAGTTCTGAGATAAATTTTGTTTGCAGCATGGAAGAATGGTAAATTCATTCGCTGCAGTTGCCATTTATTTACATAATGAAAATTCACTAAATGTCCTTTAGTGTACGGCCAGGCAGAAAAGACTTACTGTCCTAAAGAGCTGGGCTTTTCATCCAAAAGCTGTGCTAGTTAACACAGAAGTTGATAGTGATATGACCTCTGTCTGACAAGGTCCTTCTTATGATTATGTATAGAATAGACTTGTTCATTAGTTGTCTGCTTCTGGAGAGACCTACTAATGCCTTGCGTTAACACTTTTCTAATTCACATGAATTTGAAATAACATCAGTACCTGTATCTTTAGGAACTATCTATCATTATGGATACAGAAGCTTATTCTTCATGAAAATATAAAGCAGTTTTTCTGGTGTTTTAGTTTTTGTGGGGTTTTTTTTGTTTTTGTTGTGGTGTTGGTTTTTTTTGTGGATGTGTTTGAGGGTTTTATT
>WYDI02025341.1:24728-48270 GCA_009867235.2 Psittacus erithacus | reverse complement strand
ATTTATTATATTATATATTATTATATTGTGAGGATCCTGCTTAATCACAAACTAATGGAAATCAGTTGAGAACTGGCTCTTCAGCAGCACCAGAATTTTCATTTGGCTTTTTTGGCTCCCAGCTGAAACTACAGCCTAATGTAAGGCAAATGCTGCAGCACTGTACTATGCAATGCTTTTGATATGATTTGGAAAACCATGTGAATACCTGAAAACTCACAGCACAAAAGGATGACTTCAACCACTGACAAACATTTGGAAGACATGAAGATAAACAGGTCTAGAGGTCAGAGAGTAGAATGAAAATTGCAGTGTGAAAGTCATAGCAGGTCAAAATAATACAAAACTATGTTTACACTGCAGCAAGACACTTTGGGGAAAGCAGATGAAAAACACTGAAAGAAAGAAAAAGAAAACCCCAGATAAAGACAACAAAAGTAACTTGAAAGACATTAAGAGACAAAAGAATTCTAGGAAAAGCCAAAGTACCCACGACCCTGCTCAAAGCCTTAAAATGAAATCATTGAAATTCACACAAAAAACCAGGAAGAGGAAAAAAAACCCAAACCCATTCTTACTTCTTTATTTCTGTTTTGAACACCTACCAAAAGGGGCAGACCCAAATTTCGTTCATCACATCTGAATTGTATGTAAGACAGACAGTTAGAAACAACTAATCAATTCCACATACAAAACTGCATAACCTTGTGGAACAGAAAGTAATCCAGTCTTGAATATCAATTAGCTTAAATTCTTTACAAAAGCAGTTTGTCTCTGTAGAGAGCCACTAAGAGGGCTAAGAACAAGAGGTCTATTGTACAGATGTCAGGTTAAACTGCTGAAAACTACAAGCTAATCATATGACACTTGTTTAAGCTAAAGATTGCCAAAATATTCCAGAACTACAGGTCCTAACACATGACCTTCTACGAAAAGGAGTCAGACTTACAGGAAACTACAGAAATGGAAAAGATTAAAGTAACCAAAGAGAAACCAAAAGTAAACAAAACCCCCAAAGGAATAACCCTGAGGGGATTAAGTAACTGAAGAATTAGTTGTAAATGTAGATGTTGCAAATTTATGGGGCAGTAGAGCATATCTGATCCATCAGAGCTTGGAGACATACTAAATTAACTCAGTTTTATGGAGTTAAAAAGAAATCTATACCATACAACCAATCATGGTTCTCATTTGATGTGTGAAGTGACCATATCTAGATCAACTAGATTACATTAAAGATCAGTTGTCTATGAAGCAGTGACAACTGACTTTGCAGATTTAAGGCTGTATGGTTTCTGCATCTCAATTTCAGATCAATTACAGAGTAATGCATGTGAATCACCAGCCTATTTCAGGATTCTAGCCAGATGACAAACACCATTCAAGACAATGCTGACTATTTACCTAGTCTTATTAATTCATTTCCCCCAACTGTTAACAATCCCACATAAGCATACTGAAGAAGAACAAATTTCCAAGTCATATGCTTGAATTCAAATGTTAAGCTGCCATATTTCACAAAATACATTACACACAGAGCCACCCAGCCTCTAAAAAAACCTCAGCAAAACCAAAGAAACCCACAGATTTTTCAATCTAGATCATATAATTGCCATTCTGAAACTTTAAATAAGTGAAGAGCCTGACTTTGGAATTCCCCCTGCAAATCAGAAATTTTGGCATCAAAAAAAAAAAAAAAAAAGACAAAAAAATCCGCTTCACTGTCTTCTTATGCGTGAAGAGTAAGCTGCGCACTCACCCATCCCTCACACTTTAAAATTTATTATTCCAAATGGTGATGTGTACTTTTCATTGCCAGTGCTCAGTGATGTATAGATTACACTTTTTTCAAGAAAAGTAGAACATTTTTATTCTTCACTTTTCCTCCCCCTTAAGAATTATGCATTTGTGCCAGAATATTGCTGCCCTTGAAAAAGTTCAAAGATTATGCAAGTAAAGCAAACCCCCTTACTGGAGTCCCGAAAGTCTGACACGACAGGTCCACAAAAATCTGACAAAAGCAGAGGCACTAGAAATTCTTATTTCATGGAAATCTCGCCAGCATTATTAATTGCAGGGACTTTTCAAGCAAACGGCAATTTCAGTATTTAAATGTTTTTTCCAGAAACAATGAAAACCAAAAGACTGGGGGTGGAGACGGAGAATCAAAGTCTTCCGATGAAGCCTAGACAAGTCAACAATAGTGAAAAGTTCTGGGAAATGTATTTTCAACACTAGCCATCCTATCAAATCAATCAGGAGAGAAGACAGTGACTCAGATATAATAAAGCAGAATTGTTCTCCACTTTACTTCTCCAGCAAGGGCTATTAAATAAATTTTCTGGACTACTGCAAGGACATAAACATGACTATCCCTTGGCAAGTACTTTATTTTGTATACAAGGTGAAGGAGCCTCATGATACCATACAGTCTGTCAAGTAACATCATGCAAGGCTGTAACACAGCAGAATTTTATTCCTCAAACTTCTACTTTAAGCCTAAAACCAGAATTATTTGCATTGTAGTTTCTTCCTTTGCTCATTATGATTTTAGACCTCCACATTCAGACAAGTCACACTACTTCATTTACCACAGTAAGCAGCCAGTGAAATAAAGTTTCTCTCTATTTCCTCCTTTGTTGGCATTAGGTACCCTTTTGCCCACACAGTACACTTTCATTAGGCAATGTCCTTCTGTAAAGAAAAACTAAACTCCAGAAATTGTGAATCACAAAAGCCATGACATCACTATGAAATGTGGAAACCACGAGGAGGCTACAGTAGAAATACTTCTTACAAAACTGTCAATTCAAGCATATAGTAAGTCACTAGACATATACAGATGAAAGTAATTAGCTGCATGGAATTAATGAGTAAAGACAATTCTAAAAAAATCTCCTATTTTCAAAGTCCAATACAAACATCAGTCAGTTCTCACACAACTGTCCAGTAAACTATCTAAGAACTTAAAAAGTCTTGTACACAGCAGATGGAAAATTACTTAGGTTTTCTTACCTAAAAATAGTATCTTGCCCTCATCTGTCATGCAAACTGGAGGCTTACCAAACTCTGGCACCACATTCACTGCCTCTATCATGTCAGAAAAATCTTTTCTGAACAGTTAACTGAAGGACAGGTTTCCTTTCCTGGCTCAGAGTTCTGACTAATTCATTCCTCACCCTGGGAGGCTGGGGCACAAGAGGGTGCAGGTGGTGTGCCGTGTGAGTGCAAATTTTCAATGAAGGCTATCAGTTCAGAAAAGAGAAAAACCAAAACAACCCCACCCCCCAATCCCCAAACCAAAAAATCTCCCAAAACCCACAACGGGCAGTTGTAATCACAGATATCTCTGAGACACGTGAATTTGGGGAATTCAGAATATTAAGGACAAATATGATTAAAATCCTGTAGCTACTAACAAGCAATATCAGGTACTGAGCCACAAAAGCAAAAAGTACTGCATACCATCATGTTACGTAACAGTCACTCCCTTGAGTTTAACTGAATGCAGACACTGCCAGCGTTTGTTCACATTAAATGTTTTGAAACAGTATTTTTACTTCGTCATAATCAAAGATTCTCTGCTACCTTAAGGGCTTCCAGGAGGTACCAGCAGTTTTCAAGGAAGTACCATAGAACTTCCAACCTATTTGCAACTTAGATGGGTCAGAATTAAAAAGTTCCTAGGTGGAGTTTCAGGATATCAACATTAAAACCGGACCAAAACAAACCAAACAAAACCAAACACAGAAGTCTAGAATTTCAAGGGGTTTTTAACTGTCAGCTGCCTGTAACTTAGCAACCCAGTCAGGATTATCAAACTGGTTTCCTCTTGGGATTCTAGTTCCTTTAAAGTTACTATCTCAAGGGCTTAACGATCCTAACAGAAGGGGAAATCAGAACAAACAAATTCAGATATACCCTACAGAAATTCAGGGTTCCTATACACCAGCAGGACAGGCCATGGCAGAAATGCAATATGCTAACCAAAACTATGCTCTTTTAACTTTGTCAAAAAATTTTGCAGCTTGCTATTTAAATGTTAGTTAAATTTACACTAGCTCTGCATACTTTGATACTAATTTATTAAGATTTTCAAGAACATGGCATAAATTTAAACCTGCAGCTGTTTCAGCTTTTTCCACCAATTTAGAAAGAAATGCAATTATAAATTCTGTTGAGAAAAAGGTTGTATAATATTGCCATACTAGCTGCTGGGCAGAAATTAATCTTCAGAGGACTCTGTCTACCTTAGGTCTACAAGGATAAAGACTCAACATGATAAAACATATTATATATACAAGCAAGTATAAATCACTAGTGATATACTTTAGAAACTCTGATGAAGAATGATGAAACAACAGAAAAATACAAAACCAACTTGTACTATTCACACAAATTATTTTTAACACTTGTACTAGGTATACCAGCAAAACAGTAACTGGTACTCCAGAAAGCTAGATGCCTTGAGAAGCACTGGTAAGGTCCTACAAAACAAGCGATATAGTATGAAGTCTTCAGATGATCTCACGGAAACAAGACTAATTGGATTTGTGGATTAGCAGGAATAGGGTTTTGCATGTTCGTGATGCGGGTGAGAAGATTACCATACACAGCTCAGGCCCTTTTTCTTTTCTTCAACTGCAGGAAAGAGACTATAGAACCTTGGGAATACACTGGAAGATATTGGAAAGATCTTCATTTGAATCACCATTAAAAAGATCCCTTAACTTCAAGAATACTCTAGGTCAAGCTGTCAAACTCAGACCTTGTAGATCGGAGTTAAGAACAGTGAATTCTCACAAAGCTAAAACTCCTGAATACCACACTACTTCCTCATGATCTCCCAGAATGAATCCTGGGCAGCGCTTCTGCTGAATTCACTGTTTTGCTTATCTGCCTAAAGCTGTCATGTTATATGAACAGCAACTCTACAAACTCAGATCTTAGTTATTAGACTGCCAGGGCTGAAGATGTGTTCCAAAGAACAATGGTTCTTCAACCCAGGAGGATCCTTGTCAAACTACCTACTCACAGCACGAAACTCAGTCAGTACGAAACATTCAACAGTACATTAAAAACTGACAGATCCCTCTCAAAAGTAGTCATTTGAAGCATATTTAAAAACAGCATAGCAAAAAAACCCCCAAAATAACAGAAGTGTAAGGTGTTTCAAGATAATAAAATATACAGACTCAGCAGCTTCATATTTGTAACCCAGTATAAAAGAAAGATTTGAATTACAAGCCTTTCTTTCAAATTCATTTGCACCTGAAATGTGGCACTTGGAAAGTTAAAAGACACATCTAGTCTTGTACCACTGACAGCCCAAAAGAAGATACGAAGATGTACATGTATGTGTTCACATTTGCATGAGAAACAAAAAGACAGTCACTTTAATATCCAAATTTTATTGGAATTATTTTTTTTATTCATGAATTCAAAATCAGGAAAGACGAATGCACAAAATGCATGCTTGAAGTATTTTTGCTCTGGGTCTCAGCGCATGTTCATGTTAAACTCTGAGTATATGTAACAATTCAAACGCATTCTTACATATAAACATGATTATTTCAAACATATTCTCCTGTCTCACTTTATTTTCACAGTATTACACACAAGTAGTCATCTCTAATACAGCAGTTTCCATCTGCAAAGTGATTAAACATGTATAACATCCAATATATGCATAACTTCCAGGGCCAATCTGTTTTGTAGGGTTGCATCAGAAAGCAATTCAAGTTATTTCCAGCTCCTGCTGTGATTTAACTATCCGAACTACATGTCAATTCAATGGAAGAAGACTTCAAGGTAAAGGATAGTATACCCTTGAATTATTTTAAAAAGATGGCAGTTACCCAACTATAACCCCAGTTTCACAAGCTCTCTAACAGGAACAGTTTTGCAGCCTGGTGCTAATTATTTCTGAAAGAACAAAGAGGTTAGCATTTCAGTTAAAATGCCACCACTTTGACAGGCTCTGGATTATTAAAAATTTTCTTGCATTGAGCTGAATTTTACTCCCTCATTAGGAAAATTGCTATGTATATACTTACCACAGGCTTTACAGGCAACAGCACAGATCTCCTCTGCAACATATTCTCCAGCTGGAAATTGAAGGTAATCTCCTCCTGTCTTCCCAGGAGAATGATAAAGGTATACTTGAAGCAATGGTTCTGTCTGCCTGGGTGCACTGCTATTCCCACGGATGTCACCATTCTGATGGACAGTAGAAGTTTCTGTACCTTCCATATTTGTCATTGTAAGACAGGCCATTGTTTGCTTTGGTTCTGTTCAGAGCATTTGCCTAAAAGAAATGTAAGGTATAGTTCTTGACCAACTGTATTTGGTTTTGCTTATACTACTCCTATTTAACGACATTGCCGTTCTGACACAGGAAGAACATTAACAGTTGAGGATAAGAGAATGACTTAGAAGGTTTATTAAATGTTAAGCTTCTCTTTGATTTACTAGATAGCTCTGGTTTGAAAAACAAAAGACACTATGATGGGAAAACCAAAGAGATTAATTGGGAGTCCCACTAGAGGATTTATTACCTCTCACTGGATTTTAGACACTGTACGCTTACCTGTCCAGTTGAAACATGCTACTTAAATCTGAAAGCTAAAGTAATCCCTATAATGACATATGTACAACTCATTATGTTCCTTGTTTAAATACAAAGACTGCATTGGTAACTTACAAAACAATTAGCTAGGTTATTAGCTGGCACTGATGAAGAGAAGGGCAGTAATGGCCCCTTTTGGCTGAGTTTTAATCTTAAGTAGATACCTAAAAGAAAACATGTACTAAGTGAGGTGAGACTCTAAGTCAGATGACTTGGTTTGTATATACAAATGGGAGGACTTCCAACACCATCTTTTTTCAGGCTAATGATTTGAAGTTTATTTGTAAGGAATTCAAGCTAAAAATCTTCTTTGGTAAATATAATCCAAGAGAGTAACAGGCTAATAACTCAATATATAACCACATATATAACTACATATACTAACAGTTTGTTTGGTTTTTTTTAAAGTGAGCAACTGCACATTCTGAAAGCCAGCTGAAGAATGTCTTTGCTCTCCTTCAACTCTTTAGGGCTCAGTATTGGGACCGGCACCGTTCAACATCTTTGTTGATGACAGGGACAGTGGGACTGATGCACCCTCAGCAAGTTCGCCAGTGACACCAAGTTGTGTGGTGTGGTTAACACACTGGAGGGAAAGGATGTCATTCAGTGAGACCTGGACAGGCTGGAGAGGTGGGCCTGTGCAAACCTCATGAAGTTCAACAAAGTCAAGTGCAAGGTCCTGCAACAGTGTCGGGGCAATCCCAGGCACAACTATAGGCGGGGCAGAGAGTGGATTGAGAGCAGCCCTGAGGAGAAGGCCTTGGGGATGTTGGTTGATGAGAAGCTCAGCATGACCCTGCAGTGTGCTTCAGCCCAGAAACCAACCCTGTGCTGGGCTGAATCAAAAGCAGCATGACCAGCAGGTCAAGGGAGGTGATCCTGCCCCTCTGCTCTGCTCTCATGAGACCGCACCTTGCAGTGCTGCATCCAGCTCTGGGGCTCCCAACACAAGGAGGATGTGGACCTGCTCAAGAGGGTCTAGAGAAGGCCATGAAGATGATCCAAGGGCTGGGGCACCTCTGGTACGGAGACAGGCTGAGAGAGTTGGGCTTGTTCAGCCTGGAGAAGAGGCTCCAGGGAGACCTTGGAGCAGCTTCCAGTACCTAAAAAGGGCCTACAGGGAAGCTGGAGAGGGACTTTCTACAAGGGCCTGTAGTGACAGGACAAGGGGGAATGGCTCTAAATGGGAAGAGGAGAGATTTGGATTAAGAAGCTCTTTACTGTGAGGGTGGTGAGACACTGGCACAGGCTGCCCAAAGAACTGGCTGTTCCATCCCTTGCAGTGTTCAAGGCCAGGCTGGATGGGACTTCGAGCAACCTGGTCTAGTGGAAGGTATCTCTGCCCATGGCAGGGGGTTGGAACTAGATGATCTTTAAGGTCTCTCCCAACCCAAACCATTTGATGATTCTGCAACTAAATCGTAATTTTAATCAGTCTAATCCATGTTCATGATAAAAGTTTTGACAACAGTCTGCAAGGCTTTCTTTTACTAAAATTGATACTAAGCAGCTACTTCCTGGAATTCAGCATTTCATATTTTCAAAATGTAGAATAGGTCTAAACAAGACATCAGTTATAAAGATTTGGGGTTTTTTATAATCACTGAATGCTCTGGGCCACAATGAGGCTTCCTCTTCTCCAGGCTGAACAACCTCAAGTCTCTCAGGCTTTCTTCATGATAGAAGTGTTCCAGCCCTCTGATCATTTCTGTGGCCCTCCTCTGGATTTGCTCTAACTTGCTTTCATGTCTTCCCACAGCTGGACACAGGATTCCAAGTAAGGCCTCACAAGATCAGAGCAGAGGAGAAGAATCACATGGCCTAACCTGCTTTTTTTTCATATGATACAAATGGCTTCCTGGGCTGCAAACGCACATTGCCAGCTCATATCTTATTTTTCATCTACCAGTATCCCTAAGCCCTTCTTTGCCCGGCTGCTCTCAACCCATTCATACCCCAGTCTGATACTGGGGATTACTCCAACCCAGGTGCAGGAGGACCTTGCACTTGGTCTTGGTGAACCTCATAAGGCCCACATGGGCCCACTTCTCAAGCCTGACCAGGTCTCTCTGGGCAGCATCCCTTCCCTCAAGCCCATCAACTAGCTGAACTATTCAGCTTGGTGTCACCCCCATACTTGCTGAGGATGCACTGAATCCCACTGTATGTTGCTGATGAAAATACTGAACAGTCAATAAAGATACTCAACATTAAAATGTTACTGTTTCACTTAAAAATATGTTTAATGTTTTGGATAGGTAGATGGGTGTTACATTCTCAAATGTGCAATTTTCAACAGCTTTTGTTGATATTGGACTACACTGCTGTACCATAAAAGAACTGTTTGGAGCATGATTTTTTTAAATTTTCTGCTCCCAAGGATAAATACTGAGGGAAGGATGAGTGTACAAATACACATTTATGTGGGTGAAAGATGACTTGCGTTACAGAAATGGACTGCAAAGGTTAAGTCAGCAGAAACACCGGGCTGAATACCTTTAAAGAGGAAAACATTCACTTCATGCACTATGCGACAGACAAAAATATTAAATTACACAATGCAGGAGGTTAAAATTATTCTATTATGGTGGTAATTCTAAGGGAAAGAAAAAAAATAGGAAAAAAACCCCCAGAACAGAGAAGAAAAGAAAAAGAAAAAAAAAAAGAAGACACCATCTTCTAGAGAAAAGTGCGTAATTTTATTTCCCAAACAAAGCAACACAAAGAGCCACTGTATCACGGATGTATTAAATCTGAATTTCTGGGTGCAAGTGTCACTCACTACACTCCTTGGGCCTCGATCTAAGGTGGGCATATAGAAACACAGTCTAGTTTGTATTGGAAAGGACCTTCATATGTCATCTAGTCCAAACCCCCTGCAATGAGCAAGGACCTCTTGAACTAGACCAGGTTGCCCAGAACCATCCAGCTTGGTCTTGAATGTCTCCAGGCACAGCACATCCCCGACCTCTCTAGGCAAGCTGTGCCAGTGTTTTACCACCCTCATTGTAAAGAATTTCTTCCTCACGTCTAGCCTGAACCCTCATTCACAGCCAGCAACCTTTAAATGTAAGGAGACTTGCACTTTCAGCTGTAAAGGCAGCACACAGGTAACATGAAAGTGCTCAATTAAGAAAAAAAATGCTTTTATGTTAACCCATCAGGGAATTCACATTTCTTATATATGTAAGTCAACAGTATGTAAGACGTAATGTTTGTGCTCTGCCATTTGCTTATACAAAACATTCACAGCTTTTATCTCCAGAGGAAGGCTTATCTAATTAGCACAGAAATTTTTCTAAAACACTCCAATAATAACTCTATTGAATATAAAGCTTCACCTGAACTGACAGATTCTTTTCATTTAGATCAGGTGGTATTATGTCTACTCAGCACTGAATGGAAGTACTGTTTACAGAACTGAAAACCTGGCCAATTTCCAAAGTGAACTAAACAGACTTGTTTGTGCCTATCCCACCTTCATAAAGTTTGAGTATTTAGAAACACATTATCCATTTAAAAAAAAACAACAAACAACCCTCATCATTCCCTCCTTGTTTCTATATGAAAATCTCCATAACCAAGAAGGGAATCTTGTTTGATCATACCTAAATATGTGAAATAACAATAAAATACAGTAAAAAAATGTAAAATAAATACACAAAGTAAATACAACATGCAAAACAATCTACTCTGCTCTTTTAATGCACCCAGAATGAGACTTTTTTAGGTAAGCTACATTACCACAGATTTACCTATTTGCCAAAAAGGAGCTATGTCCACACATATCTGAAAGTGGGTATCTGAATTAAGACGCAGTGGAAGAAAAAAAATGGCCTGTCCATTTATCCATGCAACAACAATGTGTAACAGAATCTGCATGGAATATAAACATCTTTATTCAGAGATCAAACCCACTAACTATAAAAGATCTGACTCTGGTACTGATGAACAGAGGATTTGATCTAATAGGATTATTTTAATGTTCCTATTCTGGAAAATATTTCAAGTCACAGCTTCTAAAGGATGAAATTAATCCTTCCCTGTCTTGCTCTAACTGCCATCACCAATATCTACCACACAACATGTTTACATGCACCCCTCTGTTGCTTCCTGTACCTCTAGTGCATCTGAGGGTTAATTTTACCAGCCACACCGGACTGCACTAATTCATACAGTTCTCTTTAAGTCAATCAGAAAGAAATTGATTGAGACTGACACCCCCTATTTATGCAAGAAATTTCACTATAATGAGGACAATATCCTCATTATCATGAGGACATACACAGTTCTTACGATGTAATAATACGGAGCATTCATGGCCCCATTCAGAACAACATTTTTTATTTCTTTTTTGAACCATAGGGACTAAAGTTTTGCAAAATCTAAACTCTTTCATGCAAATAATTCTCCCCCCTGCAGCTTATGTTTTTAGGGGGTTTTTTTGTGGGTTTCTAGGGAAACCTGCAGGACTAGGATCTTAAACTATACCACTTAAACACTTAAATTTTAAATTAAACACCTAATTTTTAAACTAAATTTGGGAGGTTCAAATATAAGAGCAATCTCGCACTACAGATAAATCCCCAACTGTTAATTACCTTTTGTTACTTGAGAAATCTCTGAATGAAACATGAGAGTGATGAAGCTCTTTGAAAAAGTATGTAATAAATCACTCACTCACTGCTGGTATCCGCAGGAGGTCAGACTCAGCAGGCCCACGAGCAGTGATGGAACATAATGACTCTGCAGTAAAAGCACATATTTAATATTAGAAAAGTTAATGGCTATGAAGAATATACAACACATTGTTGTTTAAGAATTTAAATCTGTGTTAAGGTACAGAGTGATCCATTTCTATCTCATTTGCCCAAATTCCCATCTTCTTTGCCAAGAACTTTTTAAATCTAGGGTTTTTTTAAATACAGGGTTTAAAAAAACCAAACCCAACATTTTTTTAAGATGCATTTTTGGTACTGAAACTGCTCCTCAGTTCTAGCAAGAAACTGGTGCATGAAATCCAACCTGAAATATAGTTGCCAATTCATTTTTTTCTTCAGTCATCATGTTTTCCTTTTCTGTGAAAACAGCATCAAGAAAACTGTTGATGGCATTACATGAAGAAAAGAGAAATGGAAAAGTAATTACAAAAGGAGACATGGTGTGTTCACCTTGTGTAGCAGCACTCCCTTTAGCCAGACCAATTTATTCTATTTGAAAACCACTCAGTTCATGCGGAAGTTAGTATCAACTGTCGTGTAGCAGGAAGGACACTGCACGCCCCCTTGCTCTCCTTGCACAACATTTCTGTGGTTTCAAGAAACACCACTTGAAAGCACTGCAGCATAACAGCAACTTCCTGCACCGGTGAAAAAATGATACATTCCCTGTTGAGTGCCTCCCAGTGTAGAAGAGGGCCTGACAGAGAAGCAAAAATGCGTTTTAAAACTAAATAAAGGGGGAAAAACTACAGCTAAAGCTCAAAGGGGGCAGAATTCCAACTAGGAGAACTCTGCAAGTTTTCTATTTGGTGACTTCAAACAGAAATCTCCCTGAACACAACACAGGAGAAGGAAATCAACACAATTTGCTCAGCACCACGCTGTGTCTACTGAGTCTATCATCAATGCCCTAAGAAAAAGGAACCTATCTCAACAAGCAGCAAACTCAGCTTCTCTCCAAAGTTAGGCTGTTATGGCAACGATCAGCTTTTCTCCCTTGCAATGCTGGCTCTGGAGATCAGCAGTTTTGCCTTGCTTGGGCAGCTGTGTATTTTGTATACACCTCCAGGGATTTTCCTTCAAGTGATGTCTAGCCAGACAATTAAGATCTGATTCAAAGTCCAATACAATCAATGCAAATTTTCCAGACCTGTATTAAAGTGCCAGAGGAAGAAAGAGGGGGTTGCCTGCGGCAGACCAGTCTATCACTGACCTACTGAGCACACATTCTGTGCACACTGATCTGAGAGCTTGAGATCAAACAAAGCACAGAACCACCATCTGCTCCTGCAGGTTTCAGATCAAGCAGTATTGCTGTGTACTGCAAAGTGTTTTCTACTTTTTAAGTACTGTTGCATGCTCAGAGCTGCCTTGCATGCATCATTCCCAGACAGGTTCCTGACTTTGAGTAAAGCTGCATGAAGATCTACCTCACTGAAGTTAATTAGGCAGTTTTTTCAAAAACTCCAGATCAGTTGCACAGCATCATTAGCTGTATGAGACAGCCACTGATGAACTGATGAAGAAACCAGGTTAAGAACTCAAGGCACTTCCACCCTCTGCCTAGCATTTTGAATAAGCTTAGTGACACTGCAGCTTGCATTTTCAAACACAAAAATTGGATAAAGCAGCCTAATACCAAGTCTATCCTTCTTCACATGACAACCATAAGAAATGGTCACTTGCTTATGAAAGAGCAGCACACAGGTCTGGTCAAAAAGCAAGGAAACTTGCAGACTTAAAACTCAAGCCAAACAAGCTTGCTGTGGTTATCTTGATGTATTTCTTATCTTTTCAGTCAATCACTTTTTCTCCTGACATACTTCTGACATTCTTTTTCTACAGACATATGTATTTATAGGATCCGCATCAAGAGCTTATAAAACTATTCCGTTTATCTACTACTTTCAGACTACATCTTGTCTGACACAACTTGGTTTTTTAAAAGCAGAGTTGCAAAGAAAGTTACCTGGAACATTCCTGGATGCCCAATTCCAAAAAGAACTAGAGTCTAATGAAACTCAGCCAAAAAAAATTTTTCACTCCTAAACCAAGATTATGCTAAGAAGAAAAGTCAGTCAGCTTCCCACTTGTAATTGTTTTTGTTAGTTTGGTTGGTTTGCACTTAATATAGAAACATAGAATCATAGAATAGTTTGGCTGGAAGGGACCTTCAAAACTTATCTAACAAAACACCCCCTGCAATGAGCAAGGACATGGTGAACTAGATCAGGTTGCCCAGAACCATCCAGCCTGGTCCTGAAAGCCTCCAGGGATGGTGCATCCATCACCTCTCTGGGCAATCTGCGCCAGTGTTTTACCACCCTCATTGTAACGAATTTCTTCCTCATGTCCAGCCTGAATCTCCCCTCTTTCAGTTTAAAACCATCACCCCTTGTCCTGTCACAACAGGCCCTGCTAAAAAGCCTCCTCATCTTTCTTATAGGCCCCTTTTAAGTACTGAAAGATGCTCTAAGGTCTCCCCGGACCCTTCCTATCTCTAGGCTGAATAAACCCAACTCTCTCAGCCTTTCCACACAGGAGAGGTGCTCCAGCCCTCTGATCATTTCTGTGGCCCTTCTCTGGGACCCTCTCCAACAGGTCCATGTCTTTGCTATGCTGAGGACTCCAGAGCTGGATGCAGCACTGCAGACGGGGTCTCACCAGAGCAGAGCAGAGGGGCCGAATCACTCCCCTTGACCTGCTGCCATGCTTCTTTGGATGCAGCCCAGAATACAATTGGGCTTCTGGGCTGCAAGCACACACTGCAGGGTCATGTTCAATCCTTCACCCCCCAGTACCCCCAAGTCCTTCTCCTCAGGGGTACTCTCCATCCCTTCATCCCTCAGCCTGTATTGATACCAGAGGCTGTCCCAATCCAGGTGCAGTACCCTACGCTTGGCCTTGTTGAATTTCATGAGGTTTACACGGGCCCACCTCTTGAGCCTGTTCAAGCCCCTCTGGATGGCATCTGGTCCCTCAGGGGTGTCCAAAGTGCACCACTCAGCAGTATACTTAATACTATAGTCTTCCCGGTTCAGTTTGAATAGAGACAAATGAACCACAAATAAAATTTTCTCATAACGTGCACCCAGCAGACCTGTTATGCTATGAAAAGTTTAAAAGCTTAAGAAGGTAACAACATTGTTTATATTCTGCATATAACAGGCAGTATTCCTTGAAAATCTGGTCTGATGATTTCCTTTATGTATGTAGTTTGTTTTGGTAGGTTTTGGGGTTTTTTTAAACACAGAAATATACTAAATTCAAGGAACCAAATACACATGCTGCTTTGACAGGCAGTAAAGTACTGTATTTTTAAAACATTAGCATGTGCAGAAATGCCACTGCTCCTTAATGGAACCAACAAGAAATTCTGAAGTCTTTGCTCAATCAGAACACTCTACATCAGCCAGTATTTCACAAAAAATTTACAGCAACAGATTCACATCTTCCTACCACATATTTATGAGAAAACACTCTTCTGCTTAACTTTATCAAAGTATTCAACAACCACTTTAAAAATACTAAGCAATCTAGAAAATCTGGTAACCTTTTCCATGCTTAGACAACAGATGCCAAGTTCACACACAAAGTTAATCTGTGATTTAGATGCATCATCTTCTGCACTAAGAAAACTTTGTCTTTTCCCAAGTAATATTTATTCTGACTTTAAAAATAGCTTTCACAAAAATATTAGATACTGTCTTAAAGCATATTTCAAGATGTTTTGTAATAAAGAAAAAAAAAAAGTACACCTCCACATCTTACAATCTTTTTCTGACATGCTTTGCCTATTGGGGGATCTAAAAGTTGCCCTGCCATGAGGTAAAGCCACTGACACATAGAATCATAGAAGAACAGTTACGATGGGAAAGGACCTTAGGATCCTCTTGTCCCAGCCACCCTGCCACAGGCAATGACACCCTCCACTAGACCAAGTTGCTCAAGCCCTTGAACACTGCCAAGGATGGAGCATTCATAATTTCCTTCAGCAGCCTGTTCCAATGCCTCACCACTCACATACTGAAGAATTTCTTCCTTGTATCCAACCTGAACCTTCCCTGTTTCAGTTTAAACCCATTACCTTTTATCCTATCACTACAGTCCCTGATGAAGAGTCCCTCCCTGGCATCCTTATAGGCCCCCTTCAGATAATGGAAGGCTGCTATGAGGATGCTTCTCCTGTCTCTGTATGGAAGGTGCTCCAGGCCCTTTATCATCCTTCTGGCCCTCCTCTGGACTTGTTCCAACAGCTCCATGTCCTTCTTACACTGAGGACACAAGAACTGCATGCAGTATTCCAAGTGGGGCCTCATGAAAGCAGAGTAGAGGGGTAGAATCACTTCCTTTGGCCTCATCACATTTATGATGCAGTCCAGAACAACAACAGAACAACTGCTCATAAAAGAAACAACTGCACGAAGCGACCCCAAATGAATTTTCCTTTTTTTTATCAGCTGTACATTGATATTATACAAGGATTTTTAATGTTACAAGATTTGAATGCACATGGTAGCAAACAGAAAAAGAAGGAAGATGACAACCTAACATATCAATGACAAAACTTATGCTAAAAATAGCAGACAAGTAAAGATAACATTTGCTTACAGTTTTCACTTGGCAAACCAGTGCATGTACCAGCAATTCAGCAAGAGTCCATGAACTTTTGCACAGGAAAGAGTAATGACACTGGCATGATTTGCCTGTATGACACATAGGCACCAAGTGGACAGAAGCTGTTAGGATGAGGATTTTAAATCTTTTCATTCTGGTTAGGGATTAAGACAAATAATCGTGATTTCTAAGTTCTTTACAACAGAACGAAGTCCTTGCCCTAGTTTATCTCACAAAGAAAGCTACGTGGGGTGCTGTGAGAAAAGCGGAATGAACAATACACCCTAGAAGCCTCAGCATCACAGTTGCCTGCCAAGTAGGTGAGTTACCAGAAAAACAATCAAATCAAAGACCTGCCCACAAGCAACAGCTCTGCTGGGCTTTTATAAGAACTTTGGCAGAAGGCAGTCTGTATCTGCAAAGCATTTCAATTTCACCATGCTCATAAATTTCAGCAAAAGGCTATTTCACCAGTAAATTTCCAAGCAATTCAAATGGTTGCCTAATTGTTTTGGCAAAGATTACCTCCTGAGGCAGCGGCATTTGAGGATCCTTAGTCCACTCAGTGCCACCATTACCTGCACATAGGAAAAATAACCACAGCAGATCAGGAAGACCTTCTGCATGAAGGATGTGGAAAATGTCTCCAATTTCCCATGATTCTCATGTATGTATCTAAAACTCTTCTTAAGTAATGCAATAAATGATGATGACAACAATATTAGCACTAACTGGTACTTTCACAAGTATGCCACAACATCCTATACTTTTTTGTGAACTATACTAAAAACTGAATTCTGTTTAATAGCTCAGACCATGAAATAAGGGTTAATAAGTACAGCACAGGTCTTCCTTAATTGATTCTTTGATTTCTTTCACAAAGACAGAAAAAAAAGGAAATGCCAATGCTCCTGTGTGCATGAAGCAAATTAACTCAAAGTAAAAAGTGTTTCTGAGGATTGCTCACTAGTCTCATTCTGTTTAGTGGCTTTTGGTTACAAAAGAAACTCAGAACACTGTCGTACATTGATGCCAGTGCTTTGAATGTTTAATGTAAAAACAACTACCAGTGAAATACCAAGAAATTAGGAGACAATAAAGAAAGATTAAAAAAAAAATAAAAAAATCACATTTCAAAGTGGAAAAGATATTCTGACTCACCACTGAAACAGAAAAAAGTATTTTTCTATTAAAAGGCATTTTTATTGAAAACACTGTCTAGGGGAAAAACACTTCAGTGCTATAAAATATATATGACAGTTACAGCTAAAATCACAAGTTAAATATTGAAAGTAGAAACAAGAGCAAAAAGTACAGCAATAGCAGCAAAGTAGTTTGTCAGATTGCTTGGCTTTCTTAAACACTGTAAGAGTGGAAGAACAGGGCAGTGATGCTAGAAGATACTTTTGAAGAAAGCAGGCTATCCTCTTCATACCTGAAGGCGGATTAATCAAAATACAAACCAAGTCATTGCTACAGTACTGTGTGGACAAAGAATAGCATCAACAGCTGCAAAACAGATGCCAGCTTCGCAGATGCTGTCAAGAATCAAGCAGGCTGCATTAAGCTTGCCATTTCAGGTTACAGTCAAGAGTGCAGAACAGCAGCAAAGCAGACACTAGCCGCATCACAATGGAAAAGGCTTCAAAACTGCTGTTCTTCTCTCAGCCACCAAAGACCTGTCCTTCTCCCTGTGGCAGGCAGGGATTTCTCATGTAAACATCTACTCTCAACAGCTGAACTGTGGAAGAAAAAGAACAGCAAAGATCTGCCACTTGCCATAATTTGGTACTTCCGAAGGGCATCAGACCTTTGACAAACTTCTTTATCCCCTCCAACCATGGGAATGTTCTGGAGCTCTGAGTCTTTACAAAAAAGGTATCTTCTAGGCAAATAAAAATGAAACAGTTTCATCAAACAGAGCTATACCCTGGTAGAAAATACAAGGTTCTTTTCCTTCACAGAAAATAAAGTGTTTCTCACAGCAAATGTTTCTGTGAGGAAAACCAGACATAACTCTTTCCAGTTGCCACTAGCTATTACGATAAATTGCCCAGCTTATAGCTGTTCAGGAAGCTTTTCTCAAGAGCTGGATTTTAACAAGTTAAAGCCTTTTGGAGCGTCATCTCTGTTTTCTTGCGCTCTTATCTCACTTCCCCAGTCTGGCAACTTCCCTCCTCAGAGGTTAGTAAAACTACTGCCTCTACAGTAACTGTCATATATGTTTACACTCTTCAGAAAGTCTTGAGGGTTCAAGAGCTAGAATTTTCTTCCTGTGAGCCAAGAACAGAAGATCATGTGATGGGGGGAAAGGCAGTGACACCAACCACCTCCTGCAAGCAAGTAGGAGGTACACAGAAGGAGGAAGAGCCAAAGTAAGTACAAAAAGTGTCAAAACAATGTTTAAAAACCTTCTTTCCCCTCCATGAGCTAAGCCACTTGTTTTATGTTTTATTTTCTTCCAACAGAGTTTGAATTTAACAGCATCAAAAGAAAAAGAAGGGGTAGGGGGGGCAGGGGGAAATGAAGTATAAAAAGATCCTGATTACTGGCCGAGTGTCAGAATAGCATAAGAGAAGACTATTACTCAAACCTCAAAGACCAATTGTGAAAATCTGCAGACACTTCATGTATAGTGAGAAATAATGACACACATATGAGCACCGGTATGCCCATTTGCTATATTGCTATAGATGAAAAAGCGTCTCCAGTTTCAATAACCAGAATATCAGGACTGAAACTACTCTTCTCTGTCAAACTTCTAAATCTCTACCTTTAGAGATTAGAAGTACACCTTCATACATTACCATGCATGGTAAAGTGCCATGTAAGTAATCATAACCCCAGCTACCTTTCCTGCCAACAAAAGCAGAAAACAAAGATACGCACCATGTTCTGCACTGTATTATAAGATCTGCTCCCTGCTCTAGCTTTTGCGGGCTTTTTGGTTTCCTTCCTCTCCCAGTTTTCACCACCTGACAAAAGCAAAGGGTAAAGTGGTCATGGACAATAAAATTGCATATATACTGCACGATAAAACATGCATGACCTTGTTTCCTGTAACATTTTTCAGTGAAAAATGTGGGGGAGGGAAAGACTGTCCCTCAGATTTACCAGTCATCAAAAATATGAAAACATCTGGTCCAATTAAGCTATCCCCTAACACATATCCCAGCTTCTACACTATCCGAAGAGAATCTGAACACACGGGCTTCAACAAATTAGCCCTATTACAGAAAAAACTGACATCATGTAAACAGGATAAGTCAGAGTGAATCAGCAATCTCTACCAAACAGGCAAGAGCAAAAGATGCCAGTGTCTGTTTTGGACACTCCGGAAAGACCCCTTCATCTTAAGCCTCCACTGCTTTCTCAGCTTTAGTTGAGAAATTGTTTATCAATAAGCCAGACCTGATGTAAATCTCATTAAAAATTCCCTCCTCAAGGTGCAGGATTTTCTAACAGATTTTAGTGTTGCTTACACACACACACACACACACATGCACGCACCTCCCCTTGGAAAAGCGTACAGTTATGCAGAGGAAACAAAGCTAGCTCTTTACAATGACACATCAGTTAAAGAAACCTGGAATACTAATATTATTTGGAAGTGCTTAACTTTGCATTACCCGTTTGTAGAAAATGTAAACCCATACAATGCAATCTATATAAGATATCTTGCATTTTCATTCAAGTTCTCTTTAGTATTGCAGAAGCAGCTAAAAATCTAGGCAAGATTAGACCTTGAAGCTCTAGAACAGGTAGTAATAAACCTGCCTTAAAACTCAAAACCAATATAAAAAAACCCCCAAGCAAGTCAAAACCTAAACAAACCCAAAACCAACCAAACAACAGCTGCAAAAACCAAAAGCACAACACCTCCTTCCTTGCCTCCAACTTAGATCCTATGCAGATTCAACAAAGCTATAAATGGGCACTGTGCGCGAACTAAATCACATTTATAAATCCTTACAGAATCAGGGCCTGGTCATATAATGCAAAACAACAAAACATGAAAAGACCCCCCAAGCAACAGTCTTGTAAGACAGTGCCACAGAAATATATGAAATCAAGTTATGCCTGTAAATTAATGTTTAATTAAAATACTAGTACTCTAAACCCAAAACTACAGAAATGTATTCACAAGCCTACCAAAAAATGATCTGAAGTTCAGTTACCATATAGATATTGCAGTTTGTTATTCTTTGATAGGAAGGTTGAAGAAATTATTGTTGAATAATTTATGACAGAAATGTTGACATTTTATCTTTAAAATTTGTGAAAATGTATTTACTTGATAGTTACTTAATGCTTCCTTAAACATCAATGGCCTGAGAGCTCTCCACCTGCTCTTTATCTGAAATACCAGCCATCTTTTTGCAAAGATACAGCACTACATGCTTTGCCAAGATCACGCTATCTCTATAAACACAGATTGTCAGAAAAAAAATGAAAGTAAAAAAACCCAGGGCTCTGAAAGTAAACAAAGGTTTGTCATAAATACCATTAGCAGAGATTCTGCAGAACTCTAATGATAATGACAGGGAAAAAACAAGTTTGGTTAAGAAGACACGCATCTAATCACAAGGCAACATTTCCAATTGCTTTCTCTTGTACCTTTTTTTTTCTTTTTTTTTCTTTTTTTTTTTTTGGTCTTTTTGAGAGAGAGAAAATGAGAGAGAGGGACTGGTGATTCCCCCCCGGAAAAGAGTCAAATTATTATCATTATGTGTCCAGTACTTAGAGAATTCTGGTTTTAGTATGATTATGCAATTCAATTGTATAGGTTATTTTAAAGAAAATATTCCCAATTAAGATATGCTTATAAAGATCTCCCTGTATTCATATTGCATATTTCCCTAAGTGCTGAAATAAGAATGACACAAAGCTTATTTTCATGATTTTTGGTATTATATCCTGAAAAAGCATAAGGAAACCGCAGAAAGCAAAAGCACATGAATTGTGACCCAACAGATCAAAAACCTCCAGCAGACTGTGGATTTAAGAAAAAAAGCATAATAGAAAAGCAAATAATAGCAGATATAATGACTGTAAAATAAACACCTATTTGAAATGCAGCATTTTTTCTCCCTTTCAGAAACAGGAACATAACACTACTGAAACAAAGAGTCAAGAAAGCAGTAGATTCTGTATTTCTTGATTTTTTAGATGCACTGATACAAAATACATTTCAGGTAAACCTGTGTTACTGAATTTGGTGGTGGATGAGAAGAAGAAATCTAACTTGTCTGTGATAAATAGAAGACCAAGTAAGAAGATACAGCGCTCCTGATTTCAAAATATGCTGTTATAGACAGTATTATTTTCAGTTTCTTCATGAGGAAGCATTAAAAAGGAAAGATGAAACACGTATAGCATGATGCATTTTTGAACCACTAAGTTCTTTATAGGAAAGTTGCATTACAAAATTCCCACTGAACAAGTATTCAACTATTCTTATATGATGAAAGGAAAGCTCGAAAAAATTTAAAACATTCAATTCTTTCAGTACATACGTCAATTCCAACACAAGCTTTGCGGTTGAACCCTTAAGTCTAGCACTTTCACCTACATGTCAATCTTGGGCGAGTTCCCACTACTCTGCAGGAAGTTCTGTAGAAGCATCTGCTCAGCAATGCAAACCAAGAAACATCAGTTCATCCTGCCAGAAGCCACTCCTAGTCAGAAATCTTTCTGTTTCTATGCTGCCTAAAGGTAGTATTTTCCTACCCGCTTTTCAATGGAAAACTCAAATCTACCCAAGATGATCTGTTAAAAATTTAGGATACTCTGTTCTCTAAACAACAGAACAAGACGGGCTTTTTCCTCGATCAATCTCAAACTCACAAACCACTTCAGTTTTCGACAGAACCGTTCAGTGTATTATACATCCTTATTTGCAGCTTCACTCCAGCCAAACTAAGAATCTTAGGCCTCTCTGTCAGGGTTTGGACCAAGCTGCAACAAAGGAGTAGACTTTTGCGGACATTAAGAACCACTCCCCAAGGTAAAACATAAAAAGACCAAATATTCCATGCTACTTAATATGTTGTTAATGAAGAGATGACAAAAACAAGCTAAGACAATGATGCAAAGAAAAACCCAGCCAGCTCCCAGAAAAAGGCCTGTTAAAGATACTGCAGACTCTTTGACACTTTATACTTCATTTAATTAGGTAAGCTGGAGCAAAGTCTAGAATATAAAGGAAATGGAGCGCATTACAGGCACATTTTTTTTTTTAGCTTGCAAGCTATACCAAACGTCTCCAGCTGAACTAGGCACTCTAAGAGGTCTTGCACATACGTTTTCAGGTATAAGACAAATTGCTGAGACCCACCAAAATCAGTTTAAAAACAACCCTGGTTTCTTCTGTTATGCGTCCTTTGAGTTCCTGAAAAAATACCCTAACAAACTACAAATTACTATAAATACTTCTAGTTACTGGATTTGTTAAATGTATATTCCAATTAGCAAACTAAATCCAATTAAAAATCCTAAGCAGGAATTAAAAATGTCTGAATGTACCACTTCTGACCAGGCATTCAGTATCTATAAATGGATACCCTTTACCACCTGCTGCTCCTAAAAGTATTCATCACATCTCACTGCTCACCTACCAGTAAACGATTTTTTAAACAGATTTTATTTAATTGGTCCATAATAAGGACTTTGATCGCCAGTACCTGAACAGTCTACCCACACCCAGATCCAAACAAAACATCACAGTATTTGTCTGCCAATTTATCGATAATTGAAATGAGTTTCATTTTGCTAGAGCAAATAAGGTCATAGTACGATTACCCTCTGACAGGCACACAGACAAAAAGAAAATGTAAAAGAAACCCACACAAATATCAGGAAAAGCCAGACTCTAGCCTTAATTTTTTTTAGGCCACTGATAACATTCTTTGCTATCAAATATATTTAAAGACTAAATCCCAAAATACAGCTTTGCTGTAGAAGGCAGAGCATACTTCTGTCAGCAACAAACTTGGCCTCAGGGTCATCAGATTACTTCCACTATTATAGACAACTCTTTAACTATGCACAGTAATCTTCATTCAGTTTACATTGCACTTCAGTACCAGGGTGCTTTACATAAAACACTGTCACCTTTCTTACTTTCCAGATGTAAAACAAATACAAGGATCTAAAGTGTTTGCCCAAGTTCACACTGTGAGCCACTGGCAGATCTAATATAAGCACAATTCTTTGTTTCACAAAATAATTAACAGAACTAATTTAACTGTAAAGAATGACATCATAATTCCTTTCAACAAAGGCAAGTTGAAAAATTAAGTAGCACCATAAAGGAAGTGCTGTTGAAATCTCCAAACTGCTTAAACACTGCAAAATAAAATCCATTTTAAAGTTCAACCCTTACCATAACTCTCTCCCCATGCACAGTGTTTCAGTTTCATTTTTCAGTTTTAGTATATAGAGGAAACCCCAGGCAGGGGAAAGAAAAAGAAACTCTCCTAAACACAAGGAGTTCAACACAAAGGGCATGTATAAGGAAAAAAAACCAACCCACACCAAGGGGGAAAACAAAACAACAACAAAAAGGAATGGG
>WYDI02025341.1:0-24628 GCA_009867235.2 Psittacus erithacus | reverse complement strand
GAAGGGAGAAGGGAGAAGGGAGAAGGGAGAAGGGAGAAGGGAGAAGGGAGAAGGGAGAAGGGAGAAGGGAGAAGGGAGAAGGGAGAAGGGAAAGGAAAACAAAACCAAAAAGGCATTAAGAGTGAAAGCCATAACTGCAATATATTTAACATGTCTTAAAGGATGCACAAAAAAAACCGTTTTAAGATTTCCATTTTCAATTACTCTTTAGAGTTCAGTAAAAAGAGAATGACATAATAGATGTGACACTACTGTAAACATCTCTACCAAAGCCAGTGGGTGTATTGTGCACCTCACAGGTGACCAAAATATCCCTCATGCCTTCAACAGAAACAGGATTCTCTGTGGCTCTGTGGTACTGATCCAGTCTAAATGCCATTACTAAGCAGACTTAATGCCTCTGCACTATTCCAAGCAGTAAAAAAACCAAATTCATAGGCATGGGCTCTTGTTATTCTTCCATTCTCATTCAAGACTCATGGATTCTAAAAGAAGTGAAGTTTATCTCATGCAGCAGATGCTTCCCCTCCCACTCCCCTACAAAACTGTTCAGAGACGGTATCACCATTTAACACTTGAACTCACCAGCCTACTGGCATAAGCAGCATACATCACCATGACCACATGTGAGGCCAGTATAAGCTAGGACAGATCAATCCTGTGAGTTACTTGAGACACACAATCAGAACTGCAAGAAGCGGAGACTCCAAGGAAGCAGTTTCTTTTTGAGAAAACTTAAGGTAGTTTGAGATGACTCTCATAACCGATAAACGATGTTAGAGACCCCCTAAAACAAAAATAACGTTAAGTGGCAGAGCGTAATAGTCTTTCCTTGCACTTCCTTTTACCAGTCACATGCTCTTGTGGACAGCAAGACTGGGTGATGAGAAGATTTACCCCCTGGTGAAGGATTCCATCTCACCTGATGTGGGAACATCCTAAAGCCAAATTATTCCTCTCTCAAACTGTGTCCTATTAAGGATATGATAAGGATCATAAGTATGATCTTACTAAGCAATGTATGCACAGCAACTGAGTCACATCTGCAGACTTCAGCTCTTTTTACGTGTTACACGCAGTCTTTGCCAGAAATAAGAAAAAGAGTGGGCAATAGGAAAAAAAAGTGCAAATCATTGAGGGGAGAAGAGAAAAGAAGTCAGGATGACAGACATCATAAACTTAAGAGTTACAACAGAATGTGAAATCTTTGTAGAAAGATCAGTTTGTAGAAAATTTGAGAATCCCTTACTCTAACAGCCTGAATGTTGCCTGAACAGTCCGCAAATTTAGAATGCATTATCTGCATTATTAGGGAAAAGCACAGATTAGTACGCCAAGCCTGAACCCAAATGTCTCAGAAGACAGTTCCTTTCCTTCTTCCCCTATCCCCATTCCTACTGCCCATCACGCTTCTCTAATAGAGAAATTACCTTTACTCTCACCTCGCACCCACAACTGGGAACAGAATCAGGTTCAAATTTTAACTGAAATAACCTCAGTCACTTAGCACTTACTCCACCTTGTTTAAAACTAAAGACTAATTAAGACTGTTCAAAACTAATTAGAAGTCTGTGGATTGTTAGGCAGACATAACCTTAATACACACAAGATGAAAGAGATGATTGCGCACAGGCAAATGAAATAAAACTAGCATGTTGTAACCTGCTTCATATCAGCAGGTATAGGAAAATATATAGTAACTGCTATACATGACCAGAAATCTGGACTCTATTTAATTCCTAGAAAAATCCAAAAAGAGGAACGACATGAAGGCATCCTGGCAAAGCATTCTGTTTTGTTTTAACCTATGGAAATGTAATTGAATACAAATGAAAATTTGGGAAGAAGTCTGAACTATGCCTGAGAAGAACATACCTTTTCACAGTATTATTTGCTGGAAGGCAGTGACAGACACCAGAAACATGAGATACTCCATGATGGGAAAGGAATGATGTAAAAGCAGAAGCCTCACTTCAAATGGAAGATCCAGACAATGTACTGAGTCATATGTGGGCTAGAAATAGAGAAAACTAGGGTAGGAAAAAGGTAGTTACCTGCTCTAGTTTATCTGCTGCATGTCTAGATTCTTGTCTTGTAAGTACACAGGACTATTTCTTTCAATTCCCCCCCCACCTCTGGCAGATGTGGTCTCTCCAAATCAGGTCCCAAACTCACCCAAGTAAACCAACTTTATGTGACTCACCACAAACACTCCCACAGTTCCCACAGGTTTTGTGAGTCTGCCGAGCATCCCCAGGCTACAAGATCAGATACTATATAGCATACGGCAGGGATCACATCCCACACTGCAGGGTAACAAATTCATTAATTTTCCATTCCTATGATGTCCAAATCATAGCCACATGCAAGCAGAAATAAAAAGCACAAATAGCTGCTGCTAAAAATATACCATAGGTGGCTGCTTGGGTTCCATTCTCCTCTCCTTTTTGCAGGGAAGGAGATATTATCATTTTCATCTTTCTCATGATTCTTTGGTTCTTCATCACTCTCCAAGCAACATTAATTTACTCCCTTAGAATGCTGGAAAAAGTTGATGGAGGAAGATCTGATCATATTGCCAAGCCTCGGGGCGGTGATTAAGATCTGTAAGGCAAGGATTTCAGTAATTTCTTCTTCTTTAAACATGGGGAGTAAACAGCAGAAATCTCAAAGGCACCTAATGACTTTTTAGCACTACAAGGGCAGCTAATGCCTTCAAGCACTGAAATTAGAGTGCCACCCTCCTGATCCTGACAGCTGCAGACCTTTTTTCTGATGAAGGTAGAATAAAATGAAACCTAAAAAATCCTATTTTAAACAGACAAAAAAAGATAAAAAGTCGGAAAACAGATCTTTCTGGGAAAAAGACTACCACCAGGGCTGATTCTGGGGAGAAAGAGAAAAGGAGACTTACAGAATCTTTCAGTAGAACATTTGAGCAAACCCAACCTGGTCAGACACAGATGTCCAAATCATCTTTTGAACTTTCTAATTTTCTTTTGTGCATTGTGTAGAAACACCAGTAGAAGTAACAGTTATTCCTCAATAAACTTGAGCCGGCACTGCCCAAGAGCGACATGCTACTTGCATTCCAAATGACAGAGTATTTAGTTTAACTACTGACAAACACTGCCTGTTACAGAGCCAGCTAGTCCTACTGAAAGAAACCAGAACAGTCAATACTTGTCGAAAAATGCTCCTCCAGGAGAACAAAGCAGCTCTAATCCTTGTCATCAACCAGGTACTCTTGGATCTGCCACTCTCAAGCAGAAGAGAGTTAGGGAAGCAGCTGTGTTATTTTCTTATCATCTGGAACATACAAAGAGCCAAACTACAAATGATTATAAGCATCTGGCTGTCTCCCAAGTGCACACAAAAATGGAATTGTAGAAATGGTCCTGCAAAGTCCACCAGTTCACATATGTGGATTTCACAGCTGTTCAATTTTTTCTTGGGCAGTCTATGCAAACCTCCACTCAAATCAGTTTTCCCTCTTCATGGATACAAAAGAATACCTAAAGCTTTTAAAACACCCTATCTAAATACAAACAGGTTTCAACAAAGTATGCCAACTATGCCAGTGATTCTACATAGATCTTTGAAAAGGTGTATAAAATACATCAGTGTCAGTCAGCTTCTTCTCTAGCCAAACAGACATGCAATCAGTACTATGGTCTTGATGGACAACCAGCTCCCAGACAGCTTTTGAAGCAGCCAGTAGTTTCCTGCTTTCTTGCCACAGCGCTTCCCCACAACTCCCCCTGTTTTTGTAACATGAGTCTGAAGGCTTTGCAACCATACAGAAGTTGGAGATTCAAGCACAGACTGAGGGGAAAGAAACCTGGATATTCAGGAGGGCTAAAAGCAAGGGCAAACAATTACCTGATCCTTACCTGCTGATGCTGAGTTAACACTGTTCTTTCTACTGGCCAAATCCTCAGCCACCCTATTCGTTTAGGTTTGAGAAGGCTTGTATGATACCAAACACACAAAAACCCTCCCACAATGGATGGTGTATGTTTTGTCTATTCACTGAAGCAGCTGTCCCAAGTTAAAATGCACTTGTGGTACATCTCCTTCCTTCCCTCAGCTGCTTAACATATCATTATCATAACATAAATGATGGATTTATGGAAAATTAGAAATAGGTACCTGCCTTTCAAGTAGTTGTTTGGTTTTTTTTAGCCTGTGAAAAGAATTCAAATTACATTACTTCTTTTTTTTTTTTACTTCAAGCACTTGCCTGAATTGCAAGACCAGTGTAGCTTTTTTAATTAATAGCATGAAGTTTTTAATTACAAGTATCAGTTTTACTATCAGTAGGTATCACAGCAGGAAACAGCCTATCACAAATGATTCTGTGATTACTGGGTTTCCTCTGACTACCAAGGTGATGAGCTTGAAAAATTTCATTTCCCTTCCATCACCAGTAGGTGATGTGGATTTCTGTGATGTGAATCTGGACTACTGCCCAGATTCAACTGTCTCCTCTACAGGAAAAGAAACTAGCAGAATGATACCTAGGAAGTTCCTAATTAATTATTACTTTTCTGGATGTTGCTCCCAGTGGTCGCTCAAAACCCAGTGGCCACTGCTGACATGCCAGACAATACAGTATCTTTTGACTGTCTCTAATAGACTGATATTCTCCACTAGCATAGGCAGTAAGAGAGAAATTAATTAGTGCTTAGAGCCACGTAATTTTCAAGTATGTGAACTTACTATAATAAACATAACAAACATGGGCCATATTTTTTTGACAAACACATTATCTAGAAGTTATCTAATTGCTTGCATTCTGCACTATAGCCACAACCTAACTGCAGTCCTTACACTCTTTTTCGTTGAACACTCAGAATACGTATATTTCAAAATTTGATGATTCAAAAGCTGAACTTCTAAATATGTCTTCCTTCCAAATAAGCCCCATTTTCTGGTCTTTAATGTCTCTTGATCCTAATAGTCCGAGGTGCTACTTTTACTCCTTCAGTGAAAGAGAAATAGTATGTATGTCTGGAATACCTACATTCTGTGATAATTAATGAACAATGAAAGAAAGGCTCAATTCTTCACACTCACCAGCTATGAAACAGTTTTTCATTAGCTTATCACTTCCATTTCTTTCAGCTACGATGAAGCATTCATTCCTCCTTTTCCTCAAACTGCTATGTAACAACCATTCAGGCACCTCTAAATACAACCTGTTTTGAAATATCTCTAGAGAATTTATCTACAGCAACTAAGGCACTTGCTTGTTGATCAGGCTAGTACAACTACTGCAGTCCTTGTTAATACCACATTCAAGACTTTCTTGTATTCACAGAACCACCGAATGGTTTGGGTTGGAAGGGATCTTTCAGATCATCTGCTTCAAACCCCACTGCCACAGGCAGGGACACCTTCCACTAGACCAGGTTGCCCCATCCAACCTGTCCCTGGTTTGGGGCATTTTGGCTCATGCTTCCCATGAAAACACAAGCCAGAAATGCTTCTGCCATTCCTGTACCTTCAGAAAAATCTCTAACCTGTGATTTAAGGTAGAATGGTACTTAATCCTTTGCAGGGATTGCCTTCACACTTTCTACTCCTTTCCTGATTTTAGAAGAGTCAAACTTTCCACATCAAAAGTGTTTTATTTGGCAGTTTCACTCACTATTCTTTTCCCATCTGTCTTACTTTAACACTACATTACCTTGTATCTTTAATTCTTTTCCCAGCAGCATCATTCCCATGCCACTGCCAAAAGCCTACAGGAGTGGTTTGAGCACTGAGTAAGACCAGCAACATGTTAAAAGGAAAGAGCTTTAACCGCATGCTGGTTTTGGCTGGCATAGAGTTAATTTTCTTCACAGTAACTAGTAAGGGACCTTGTTTTGGATTTGTGCTGGAAACAGTCATGTTCCAGTTACTGCTGAGCAGTGCTTACACAGCATAAAGGCCTCTTCCGCCTCCCACGCTACCCCACCAGCAAGTAGGCTGGGGGTGCATGGGAAGTTAAGAGGGGACAAAGGTGAGACAGCAGATCCCAGCTGACCCACTGGATATTCCAGACCATATGGTGCCATTCCCAGCATACAGACCTGGGGGAAGAAGGAGGAAGCGGAAGGCATTCAGAGTGATGACTTTTGTCCTCCCAAGTAACCATTACATGTGATAAAGTCCTGCTTTCCTGAAGATGGCTGAACATGCCCGCCAATGAGCAATACTGAATTAATTCCTTGGTTTGCTTCGCTTGTGTGTGTAGAGCTTTTGCTCGACTTATTAAACTGTCTTTATCTCAACTAAGAGTTTTTTCACTTTTACTCTTCTGATTCTCTCCTGATTCTCTTCTCCACCCCACTGTGGGGGGAGTGAGCGGCTGTGTGCTGCTTAGTTGCCAGTGGAGGTTTAACTATGAGAAACTGCTTGGCAGAAGGAAGATACTGGCAGCTGGTAAGTTAAAAAATCATGCCCCAACTACAGTGACTTATCTAAATGTTCCCGATTTCAATGTTTATGCGAAACTGTTAATATAATCATTTCCAACTGTTAATATTAATAAATCAAATTAATATTACGCTGGACTCTTTACTGTAGACAGAAGAGATTTCTATGCTGCTGTATAATGACCTTCTCTTAGCACCTATGATACATCCCTCCTCCTCCACACCTTCCACTCCTTTCAATTCCTTAGCCTAATACCCTCAATCCCTAAACAAACAGGTGTCTCTAGCTTTCCTCACACCCCAGAAAACTTCAACCTTTGATCCTTGGCTATCTTTTGTTGCATTCATGTTTTTGCCTGATCTCCCACTGAGCCAAAGGAAGCATTAATTCTCACAGTCTGCCAAAGGTCCTCCATCAAACAACATTTTGCTTTCTGATAATGCATCTCTTCTCTCTAGTCTTCAGCCCCACAATTCCACCTGCCACCCATTTAACAATTTCCCTCCATCAGCACTGGCCACTTCTCATTTGATTTTTTCCTGCTCTTTTCTCAGTCTACTCAAATAATTAACAAACCTCTGCTTATCCCTCTATCTCTTCCCCCCTCCATTCTTGCCATTCTCACACCTGCTGTCACTCTATCTTTCTCTCACCTCATTTCAGCATCTTCAAGCTTCTGTTTCCACTCAAGCTGAGGACCACTTTGCAACTGATCAGCCTGAACTTTCAGCACATACTATTCTTCTCTAACATTGCGATTCTACCAGAAGGACCTCCCCTCCAGTGTAACTGAACGCCATGCTGCCTAGCTTGCACTTCAGACTCCATTCTCCTGTCTCTGCTTCTTCCTGTCCTGATTTCTTCTCAGGGCAAACTGCTGAGTGGTCTTACCTTTGTATGCTTCTCGCTATTTTTTTAACTTACACTACATTCCCTCTACTTAATGACATCACAAATTGCCACATCTGTCTGACCCATTCTTTTATCTCTGTATTTCCACTAATTCCATCCCATTTTCTGACCTTGCTCATTCTTTCCTCATTCTACTCTTTCATCCACAGGCAGTTTCTGTTTCTCGTTCATTTCCCACCACACCAGACTGATGCAGAAATCCAGTCTCCCTGTCCCACTGTTGTTCAAAACAAACCTCTTCCATATTACTTCTCTTAACAAGAGGCGCTCTCCATAAAACATCCATCATAGCAATGACGCATTTGCACTGTTTTCCTCTTAAGATTCTCACAGCTACCCCAAAGAAAAAAAAAGGACAAAACCCTAAAAAGATGCTGAAGCGCTGCCTGCCAGGTTGACCATTATTGGCCCTTTGTCCTTCCTCCTCACCTGTATACCGTCTTGTGTGTAGCATCTAGGCCAATTTTCCTATTCTGCGTTTGTCCACCACCTATGCAGCAGTCCTCAGCCAAGTTTAGAGCTTCCAAGAAGTTGAACAAACATTAACTGTACTTAGAAAAATACACTATAAGGGAAACACTGCACAATTGAAGCTACCCATTAGGTTCAGGAAAGTGTTGTTCGGACAGATACAACTGCTTAAGTGCAGTACCTTGAGAGTTACCGGTTTTTCCTAGGTAACTGTATCTATTAAGTTTTAGGTTTGTGCGTCATAACAGATCTCTGGATGAAGCACAAATAAATCAATCGTTTCTCAATTATCTGTGTTTACAAAAATTCTGCTAAGTGATAAAATGTCAATATGAACTGAACATCTCTGAACATTTGACTAACACTTCTTTTTGTTCCAAACATGTATGAACTGCCATATGTAATTTAGTCCACAGCCCTTTGACAATATTTCTGTTTCCTACCAACCCTACTCCTTTTTTTCCCTTTTTTCATGAAAAGGAAAAAAAGTTTCAACTTTTCTGTTGAAATAAAAAAGATTTCAACTGCATGGAACATTCAGTTCCAGCTTCTAAGGCAGATGATTACCCGCCTTTTGAAACCAGTATTACAAATCTGAGCACTACTAAGTTTCCAAAATGTATCCGTTTTCCCACTTACAAAGAGTGAAAAAGGGAAAAACAAGAACTAACACACTCCTACTGGGACACTTGTAATTTGCAAAGCGAATTCAACTTTTTAATCCATTTTCCTATGGATGGAAAACTCCCTATGGATATAGAAAAATTACAGCATTTGGCAAACTAACTTACAAGTCAAATAAAAGTAAACTAAAATATACAAAACATGAACAATGAGGTACATGGAATGGGACTGAATTATTTTGATCATCTGCCTTTACAATAATGATGAAATTTAACAGGTGACAGATTCTTAGAAATCATATGTGGTCTTATGCTAAAGGAGAAAAATACAGTATTCATAGGGATTTTTTGCACTTTCAAGACTCTAGGCCTCTGTTACCACCACCAGATTAATTCAGTGTCCCTTTCTCACCTGAAACTAGCATTAGAATCAGGATAAAGATGACTTTGCATTGAAATCATCACTGGGTAGGCTGGTGAGAACAACAACAACAAAAAAACCCCAGTAACATGTTTTGTAGGAATACGCAGACAAGCAATGTTATCTGCCAGATTAATATTCCAGGTGGATACTCAGCTGTCTTGTCAATTGTACGGCACAGATTTGGGTCACTTAATGATCTGGCCATCTTCTGTCATGTCTTCAGAGGTTTACAAGGACACATGTAGGTGAATTAAAATATAAAATTCACTCAAAATACTAACAGATTTTGATGGGTGTTAGGCATGTCTGACAGTTCTCAAAATCCCTCTGGCCTTCAGACATGAAAATCATCACACTGGAATATCTTAACAGTTCCAGCACAGTGGGATACTTCCCCCCTCCCCCCCTCAAATGATTAACTTTAAGATGCCACATAATTCCTAATTTCCATAGAATGTCCCCTTTCTCGTCCAGTCTTTCCACTCTCCATCTTTTCTTGTCACTTTCACATTTTTTTTAACTCCCATCCTAATGACTAGGCAATCTGCTTTTTCAGTGATCCAAACGAGAAAGAGAATTATAGTAATTTATCTAGCTTAGAGAATACAGAATCATTACCAGCCACTCAACAAGTCAAGTAATACCAAGTAATGAAATCAGACTCAGGAAAGCACATCTGACAGGAATTTTTAGACATGAAAAAGACACCTACCATGAGCAGTCCTCACACCATGTAATACAAGAAGGCCCTTATAAAAGTACAATACCACACAGAAGTAACTGGATAAACAGGGCAAGAACGGAAAAGAAAGCAAGCAGGCCACTACCTTCTCAAGAGAAGGCACAAATCATGGCAACAAGATTAGGCAGGACTGCCGATTCATTGGCAAAGACGATGACTCACACTGGAACATAATACAGGGTGAGGCAGAATTACACAATTGAAGCATTCAGAGACTGAGACTTGAAGAGGAAGGTAACTGATCTACTCCAGTGATACCTCCTTATCCTTAAATAGGAAAGGACAAGCATACACTAAAGGAAAAATCTTGGTCGTACTTCTGTCAAGGCACATCTGACTATGTGATTGACTGGTTGACCAGCAGAGAGAGCTGCATGAACTTGAAAGAGCACATCTCAAATAGGGCACTAGTCAACACAGACTATCTGGAACAGCAGTAGCAGCAGCACTTAAACATGTAAGACAAGGATATTAGGTATGCATATGTGCTAAGCATGAAATTACAGACCACAAGAAAATTGAACCCGCACGAATACACTGATTCAATTCTCATATACAAATGCCATGCATCTTGCTGCCATATACAAAAAATGCGGACAGACCTGCAGAGATGGAGCCCTATAAAAGTTCCTCCGTAAAAGTGGCAGTTTTAATACCATCAGCTGCTGGCAAAGCCATGGATGCAGAAGAGACGAGTGTTGCCATTATTGCAATTTCAAATGATAGCTTTTGAATGCATGGGGGATCAACACGTAATTTATGAAGTCCAAAGGAATCTTAGCTTATATTCTTTACCTTTCAGGATGCAATCCTGATTTACTTTGTTACACGCTAGCTTTTCAGTACATAAACAGATCCATTTAATCATTTAAGTCCCGTGAAAAAGCAGAGAAGCTTTTAAATAAATAGAAGCAAGTATACTTAAATATAAGGCCTTTATCACTAAAGGAAATATGTATGTTGGCTGTGAATATCCATGATTTACATCTCAAATTAAAGAACTATCTAAAACCGCAGCAGCCAAGAGCCAGTATTAACCACAACCAACACAAAATTACATATGACAGAAAGACCCATATTAGCCAGCTTTTATCCCAGTTTGAAGGGCTTAAGTTACACACTTCTTTGAAAGATACCTATTGTATAAACATGCCATAGAAACAAAAACCCAGCGAACTAAGTATATTTACTTACAAACATACCTGCAAGAGACAGATACATTTTCAGTTGAAGAAGCAGCTCAACTATTTTTGAATGCCTACAAAAGAAGCCACACTCTTATTTTCCCATGACAAAACTTAAGATTACTCTAATTATTTGACAAATAACTAACTCTAGTCCCAAATGTACTTAAAAAAAAAATAATAATGTAATCTAATTTCTCCTGGGAGAAGAGTGGTTTCACAGTAGCTTAAACCTGCGAAAAACTGGAATGCTGAAGCCCCACTCTCACTTTCACCTTGCTCCCTTATGTCAGCACTTGTGCTTGCACTGTGACAACATTCAGTAAACCAACTTCAGTTGGGACTATTTTAAATTTTTCATCAGGATTAGGTCTCTGTATTTTTTCACTCCACAAACACTGGATTGCTAGCACAGGCGCAGTAAAGAGTATGGGAAAGTAGCCCAGTCTAACACTGACATACACTGAGAAGGAACTGTATCCTCAGTGAATGCATCACCAAAACAAAACAAAACAAAATGAAATAAAATTGAAATTTCTCCAAATTGATACGAAAAACGGCAGGGTTAATAAAAAGCTGGCTCATGGCTGGAAACTTACATTCTCTTAGAAAGAGACTCAAAGAAAACCTCAAAATAAAAGATTTCATATAGGAAAAAGGCCATAAGCATACTTTTTTCACAGCAAGACACTTCAATTAACCAAAAATATCTCTACAGGTTCAGCAGGTTTCTGCAACGATTTCAACTTAGTATCCCATCAGATTCCACTTCAAGAAACAAATGAGAAATGTAATTTCAAGAGGTTGTTATACATACTAATTATGAGTTTCAAAATAATGATGAACATAGAATCAAAACTGAGCAGGGTTATTTACTCTGGGGTTATGATTACTCATACACAGGTGCAATTCTTGCAAACATCATCTCTGGTGTGAGAAAATACACTGTTTTCATACAGCAACAAGATCAGAAGTCATAACTATTACACATGAAAGTGAAAAAGGCTGATATAAATTCTTATTAGCAATGAGAAATCATAGGCTAATTGGAAGGGATGTCATTTGGAAGAATGCCCCTGCTCAAAGCAGAATGAAATTATGCTAAGCTCAAAGCCTGCCTAGTGAAGTTTTCACCATCTTCAAAGATGGATATTTCACAACCTCTCCGAACAGCTCATTCCAGTGTTTGACCGCCCTCCTGCTGAAAAATTTTCCTGCATAACTAACAAAAATTTCCCACGCTCTCACTTGTGTCTGTTGCCGCTCATCCAAACACCATGTACCTTCAGAAAAAAAGTCCAGCTCCGTGCTCCTTATAGCGTCTAATCAGGTTGCTGAAGACAACAAACAGATGTTTCCTCACGCTTCTCCAAATGGAAATACACAGTTCTCTCAGAGCCTTGTACACCATCGCACTCCTATTCATCTTTGGGCATCCTTCCTGGACACATTCCAGCATGCCAATGTTGATCTAATACTAAGAAGCTCTAGAATAGCAACAATCAGACAAAACGACTTCTCTTTCAAATAAAATGTTCTTTTCAAAGAAATATTTTAACAATATAAATGCAGAGTTAGATACCTAAGAAAAATGCAGGCCACACCTAGGGATCATCTGAGTATGTTCTGAAAAGTAGTAGTTATTATAACTAATGGCTTAGTGAGAACTCATTCAATACAAATATTCACTATAATTCAGTAGTAAACATATAAGCACAACCCATGTGTATATATATATATGTGTCTTCTTTACACATACATACATACATGTAACATTATGCATGTTCAGTTTTTCCTATTTACTTTATAAAAAAAATGTATACATACACATCAAGAGACTTAGTCATCAAGGGTGGAAACAATTTTACCTCTACGCAGCACTTTACTAAAATCCAAAACAGGAATACAGTTCTGTATTCCTTGCAGGAGTGTAATTTATTTAAGATTATTCTAGTTTGAAGACTTAGACAATAAATCCCAAATATTAAAATGCTTAACAACTGACAGAAAAAACAAGACTAATCAAAGATTAAAACTGTCACTTATAAACATTTGGTGTCATCACTGAAGTTTTCTATATTTGACACAATCACTGACTGAACTTGCTGGAGCAGCTTACAAGTCACAAAAGCCTACAAAACAATTGCAAGACCTATATGAGAAAGAAGGAACACCAACCCAAAATTCTACTCTTACATAGGAACTTTGCTATGCAACAAAAACAAACACAAAGCATCTGGTCCCGTTTTAAACATTCTTTGGGCAAACAAGATTTAATAATTTTTTTTTCCTCCAAGCAGTATAGGGCAATCTTTTACAATGAGACAATCTCTTTCATCAAACATTGTAGTCTAACATGGAAGCTTGTTAAACTTATACCAGTAACTTCAAGGCTTTAATAGTAACAACAGGACCTACTACCCAGAAATGGTCCCAAAGTGAGTGCTGTATGTACTGGCAGTTGCCTCCAAAAGGCTGTATCTTCTCTTCTGTCTAAAGAACAACCTTTTGATTACCTCAGCAGTAACTCAGAAATCAAGTTTAATTAAAAAACCAAATTCTTGTTACATAAAACCTGCTTAATTTATTCAGCTACTAGCTGAGTCAGATTACTCAAATATTTGTTTATCATGGCCACATAGCTTGAAATAAAATTGAAGCAGCATTCAAATTAATTTTGTTGATTTCATAAGGCCCTGACTGAAAGCCCAAGCAGTGAAAAATATTTGAATCCTCACAGCTCAGTCAGATTAAGGAGTCTGCCATGTTTGATCGTTGACTTGCTTTCTGCCTATTAATCAAACACGTTTTTAAATCTGAGTCTCAAATGATCTGGGTACTTCAAAACAGGCAATATCAGAAGCTAGGTTTCTAGTGATAATACTGAATCACTTGAATAGAGGTGTTTGGTTATTTGAAAATAAACAGGAATAACAAAAATATGAGCTGGCTGCAGATTCTCTTTAAAGGCATTTGAAATCTGTCTGCTTGAAGAGTTGTAATCATATATGCAGTTATGATGGTTCTTTTCGTTTCAGCATTTTATGGACCTCATTTTATACTGAATGTAATCAAATAACAGAACCACTGCTTTGATGAAGGCCATCTATATGCAGCTCAAACAGTGTTTCTCTGAATTCTTTTAACTACTGAAACAATATTGTATACCTAAGTGCAATGATTTTGTCAGTTTAATGCCTACCCATTATCATTGCAGCAGCAATACCAGAAATAAAACAATGATGAATACAAACCCACTAGCCTTCTCCGTCTGTTACTAAATTCCAGTTAACTCAGTTGTCCTATGACTCAATCAAGAAGAAAGTTTCAGTTCTTGAAATATTTAAACCTTTCCCTTTTTTTGTCCCTCTCTCTTCCCAGTGTTTTCTGCCTAAATATCCCATTCCTCTTGCTTATCTTGCTTGTTTGCAGGAAGTGTTGGTAACAGTGACACCAAGCTTCCATATACCTTCCCATGCCAGCGTGTCAAAACTCTTTCCCTCACCTTATCAGCAATTCTACGCTACTCCTTTCTGTATTGTCTTTGCCCAGCTGCTGAGGACCCCTTTACTGACCCTTCATTTTACAAGCTTTTCCAATGTGGTAGTATGACTCAGACAAGTGACTAAACATTTCTGCCTTTACCACACAAATGCAAATATATTGCCTACACTGGGGCCTGCAAAGCCTCAAAATGATTCTCATGCTGAGCCTACAGTCCAGCAATACTGTAATTATGGTGACAGCTAAATCTCCCTTCAACATTTTCCTCTGGCTTTATGTTTTTCCCTTCTCTTTTATACATCATAGTCCCCTCTCCACCCTCAAAGAGACAAAAGGAAAAAGAGGGGAAAAAAGAAGGAGGAAAAAGAAACCCCACACCCTCTTCTGTTCTTTCCACTTTAACCTATACCCCTGCTTTATTCTGTGGAAGTTCCTCACTTTAAATTCCTTTTCCTTTGTTAATTTTCAGCATTCTCCATTTCTTCTTTCCTTTCCTAGCAGCAGCAGGACTCCTCAAAGGAACTCATTCTGCTCCTTTGAGGAGTTTGGGGCTTTTCTCCCTTTCTGCAGAAGACATAAAAAGCCAGCTCTCAGTACTGTTTCATTTCCTTATCACTCAAGAACATACAAGTTGCTTGTGCAGTTGATAATCTGAAATGTCGTCTTGTGTAACGGCTGTCAAGTCAGCAATTAGAAATAATCCATTAAAGTATAAATTATTGATCAGGTTATTTATATGATGACTGAACTTTAAAAAGAAAAAATATTCTCTGCAAACAGGCTGCACTTAGAGACTTTCAATGGATGAACAAGTTAACTTAGAAATTTGTAGAAACCCTAGAAAAATATATATTTAAAAAAAGGTTCTATAAAACTTTTTTTTTGTGCTATTAAGGGTAACACTGCCAAATTTTTCTTGCTTCTGCACTGCAAATGACTTAATTGTGGTTGCGTAGAAATTAAGATTACAGCATTACTTTCAGTAGTTTCAACACTACTAGTGAGCTAACAATCATCTTTTTTTATGAGAAAGAAACACATAATTGCAGATGTCAAATGATGCGTTACTGTTACTGAGTCTAGATTCCATGCATTTATTCCCAATAAACAGCCTAGTTACCACAGTCACCTTGACAATAAACATCATGTTCTTTACTCACCCAGGATTTCCAGGTTACAAGAGCAAAACCAAAAACACAGACAAATTAACAAACTGACACTCCCGCATGCAGTCTGTGTAACCCATGGCTAACCTGTCATTTCCTTCATGACCATTTAACACTAAGTACAGTTGTAATCATATAATGAGATTTGCCAATGCCAGACTGTGTGAATGTGTGAACTAGTCCAACAGTAGCATTCTGATGATTTACTTGCTAAGGACCAAGAAAATTTTTCAGATGTTTTAAAACTAGCAGAAAAAGTAACATTAGTAATAATACATTTCTAATGCTCTAACCACATTTTGAAAGCATATGAAATGTTCTAATAATGACCCAGATTAACTCCCATATTCCATAAAACAGAGGCATGTTATAATTTTAAATACAGAATGATAAATGCATATTTATGCATGCAGCGATGACCTAAAGAGTCCTTCATACAAAAAAAACCCAAAAAAAAAAAAAATCCACCTGTGTAACATTTTACTGTAAACACTGCATGTACAATTATATATTTACAAGTATGAAATTGTTTTGTTAACTTAAGCATTTCTAATCTCACGTAGAAATTCACTACCCATTGTTAGTACTGTGATCTTATATTTTAATTATGCCTTCAAAAGGACTTCACCCATTACACAGCTATAGCAAAAGGAGATAAAGTACGTAGGACCAAACAGGAAAAAAGAGATCACAAATTAAGATTGCAAAACTAATCCTGCATACCTTCTGTGACAGAACCAGAGATGTGATAAAATAAAAAGGTTTGTTAAACTGATACTTTATTTCCTCACACAGGCTAAAAAAGGACCACAATCTGAAATACGTGTTTCCGCTCATTCCCACTGTTAAGAAACTAAAAAGCTATTTGTGAAAAATAAGCCAGAAATGCATGCATGCATGTGTGATAGATACAGCATTTGCTGGGGAAATAAATTCTTGTTTGTTTTAGAAATTATTTTAATTCAAATTATGAACTCTTTACTGCTCACATATAGCTAGAGTGTCTGGCCACAGTGAATCAAAAGTGAGCAAGACACTGTGCACAGCATGAATAGCAGCCCCAAAAGCCTATAAGCAATCTTCTTCTAGATCAGTCGTCTGTACTAAGGTTACAAAAGAAAATATCCAGTTTTACCACAAGAAAGGACTCTGCCATTCTCAACACATCAGCTTCACTGAAATTTGAAATTACACAGTACTTTCCAACTGCTGTAACTGCTGGAATAATTGAACACTTACATATTAACAGTTAAGTTTAAAAAGACATAGACAAGGACTTGTGCTTTCTGCACTTCCAGTACAGAATCACAGTACCCAAAATTTCTTGCACTTGTTTACCTACCTCTGTCACCTGGGTTGTTCTGGGCTTTTTTTTACCCTCATTCATAACACTGACTTCCTCCCATCATCCATGTTTCAGACTAAATATCAGCTCTCGTCCAGTCTACTGCCAAGCCACCTGCCACTCTCTTTTCCTTTCAGACAGATACTGATTCTTCTCATTACCCACACTTCAAATAAATTCTAATCATAATACCACACCCTCGCCCACTGAGGCTAACAGAACTGAATCTTCTCACAAGCAATTTGCTCTTCCACTAACAAATCAAAACTAATTTCCTCTTCAAAGCCAGCAACAGTTCTCCAATTGAAAATCAATTTCCCAACCTCCCAGACAACTTTAATACAGTTTAGCCCAGCCTGCAAATATATCTGCCGTACAGTTTCTTATCTTAGTATTTCTTTAATGCAATGTGCTTTTTGGTTATTATATTTTCTTCCCATTTTCCCATGCAGAGGTGCTCAAAACTTGACTGGGGAGTTAGCTCTAGCAAATCTGAGGACGACAACAGATCCAGAAAGACAAAAGGTTATTTCGCCAATGTAAACTGGAAGACCAAATACCTGGCTTATCTGGGCCCTGAATTTTGGTTCTAAGGACACTTTGGAGACCATCAAGATCAGAAAGCAATCTTAAAACCTACTTGAATCTGAGAACACCACAGCTAATAGCTCTTTTATTCATGGGACTGAAGGAAGGAGTGTAAGAAAGCACAATAGGAAAGATGTGACTGAACATGACAGAAATATTCTGAAAAAGAAGAGTGAACAGATGGCAAGAAGGCAAAGAACAGAGAAGCATCTGCAGGGATGAAGAGACAAAGCTGTTTACATGCTTGCTCTCTCCTTACTTTAATCCACTTTATTTCCAGAATCCTAATGAGTTCCTGCTTCTTCCTGTAAACTCACCTCCTGCTTCACGACTGCAAGGAAGGACAGCAACAGTATTTTTACTCTTGTGGGAAAAGAAGAAAATTCCTTTTCAGAAAGCACAGGAAACATAACCATTCAGAAGCAGTAAGGATACATTATGCTCTGCCCCCAGCGTCTTTGACTGAGTCAGTCTATGTTTATTTGTAGTTTCAATAGTTATCTTGAGTGTGGTACACTATCCTTCATATTAAAAAGTCCACTTTCAGTTTTAAAAAGCTTTTATTTTTTGTACCATCTGCTGTGAAAGCTTACCAAATCAGTTTACAAGTCAATTTAACTCTGTTGCTGCATCTCGTATGTTTTTGCCAAGGAGGTTTTTATGCTGTTCTTATTCCCTTAGTCTCTTTCTTCTCCTTGATATGTTATCAGAGAGGATGGTTTCCCATCTTATTTCCCTGACGGCAAAAGGATGTCCACCAGTTTTGTTTGTTTTGTTTCTTTCTCTAAAAGCTCAGTGAGTAACTGGAAATTATGTCAAGATAAGAAAGATACTGCACCAAACAACAGGTAATCATTCTAAATTCATTAATGAATTGTAACAAATTAACCATTAAATGAGAGCTTGTATTTGCTTCTGAACCAGAAATAGGCAAAATTAGTTTCAACTAGTAACACCATAAGAATGCTTACTGCTTCCAGATATATTTCTCAACTAGAGGAAAATAATGGAGACACAGATTTTTTGCTTAACAACTTGAGATTTCTTACAATTTCTTATTTCTGCTTTTGAACTCATCTTAAATAATCATGAAAACATCCTATGCTCATCTTATTTTGGTAATAAAGGCAGCAACATAAAATTTAAATTGCAATATAAAACAGGAAGTGGAAAAGGAATGCAAGCGTTCTAACATTACACATATAACTAGTTTCTCAAGCAAAATAACAAGACCCAGCAATAAATCAAATAATCTTAGGAATAAAAAATATCAATAGTACAAACTTTTCTTAAACAAATTTAGATATCATTAAATGATGCAAAAATGGCACACTGATTCATCATATATTCATGTTCCTCAAGGGAAGCAACTTACATGCCACAATTTTTATTAGTAAGCAAAGAGGTTACAGAGCAACTATTAAGAAAGACAAACATTAAAACTAACTTGACTTGTGAACTTGTAGTCAAGAATCCATCTTGATAAAAGAACGAATTCTCACTGGCATACCTTTGTAACTAGGTCTAAAAGACATTCCAGCAAAACAGACCACACTGGTCTCAACTGGTTGAAGTTTAATGACTTGACAAAAAACAAAAGGCTGTAGTACTGCAAAAGTTCCAGATGATTTAACAATCCATGAATCTTAAAGAACCAAAGGGAATTTAAAAAATAAATATGTATCTATGTATGTATCACACGCATATAAAGTACATGTAATTAAGTACTCAGCAATCTGAGGGCAAAACACATTGATTTATTCAAATTAATTGAAAATACCTTGTTTAAGACTGAAATTAAAGAGAACATTTAACATAAATCACTCATTTTGCACATTTATTTTTTAAGCTCTTGTTGCACACATTTAATCACTGAAGCAGTCAAACAGTTCTTTGTACTAGTTTTTTTAATTAAACAAGGCACAATATGTTGCATATTTATGTAAGGAGCAATAGAACTTAATGTGTTCTATCCAGACTTTTGAGTTTTAATTGATTACATTATGCTAAAGGCACACTGGCTATGGTTTCCAAGACAGTAATTTTTAACTTATTTCTGGCATGATACATTTACAAAATTGGAATTCAACAAAAGCACACAAAAAACTAAAAACCTGCAGTTTACATTATTAAATACAACACTTCTAAAGAAATTCTACATAACCAACTAAATTTATCTGAAAACATTTTACATTTCAAATTGAGCAGTTCGTTAAGGAAGGGAAGCACTATAATTATATGAGCTGAGCAGATTATTTCTGGTCATAGTGCCCTTCAAAGGTTTAAAACCAACGTATCTCAGAATTTTATGAGTTATTTTTTACATAAACTGAGAAAGGAAAACGTTTCCAGTTTGTTTGTTGAACTTGCTGACCCCTCCTGCCCTGGCTGATCTTTAGAACTTTGCTAATACTCAAGATCTTACTCAAATTTAAAATTCCATGTCCAGGCCCTACCCCATACCCCCAGTGGGGAAAAAACACTGATAAGTGGGAACAAGATCACAGCAGAGGGCATGAGCTTAGTCAGGGACTGTAGCACAGACTCCTGGGAGATAGACTGAGGAGTGAGACCCATTCCATCTGGAGAAGAAAAGACTTCAGGGAAACCTAACAGCAGCCCCCAGTACCAACAAGGTTATTCAGAGGACAGTCAGGCTCCATACAGAATAAGAAACGACAGGCATTAGTTGAAACGCAAGTAGTTCAGAGAAGACCTAAGCAGAAAGTTTCCATCCTGAGGCCAGCCCAGCAGTGGATGTGTTGTCTCCATCATTATGACCTGAGGGGGTACAGCTTCAAGATCCGTCCTGACCTCACCACCAGCCCTGCTTTTGGCAGCCATTTGGAGCAGAAACCCCCAAGGTCCCCTCCACACTAAATATTTCTATGATTCTACAAATACGTATCTCTAATCAGAAATTACATTACTTGGTTAAATTTAGGCCTTAGCAGCATTGTAATAACCACCTCCAAATGCTTTTCTTTAAAACAAGCATAATTTTTTTTGATGTGTATTAACTGCCTGTCCGCCCAAGATCAGGGATGATATGCTTGTGTTTTCCTTCTGCATGTCCCCTTAGCAAGAAAAGAGACCACTACTTTTCCTGGCTGCATGCATATTTAACCTATTATTTTAACAGTGTGATAAAGAGCACTCGAGGTCACTTCCCCTTAGGTATTCTCAGTCAGAAATACTTCACCTACATTATGGCAAGTCAAAACAACATTGGGTTTCTTCACCAAGATAGACTTCAGATGTGGGAGAATGAGAAAAGTAGTTTGACACATTAACACAAAGCACTAAGTACACTACACGCTGTTGAAAAGACAGCTTTTTCCTATTTTCAGAAATGGCTTCAAGTAATCTAAATATAAAGCTGCTCAAAGACACCTCACAGGGTTGGTAGAGCAGTCCACAAGACTACTGCAGGAGCAAGACACGAGACAGACCATGCCTTCTAGCATGCTATAGCATGTGATTAACTTGCTGTAATATCAGGTAATGGCAAACTTCAAATCTCCTTCTAAAATGTCTGACTGTAAGAAATACCATTTCACCACCTTGCACAGTCTTCTAATCACAGCGTAATATCTTAAGCGACAAGAAGAGACATCTCGTATTATCACGCCACCACAAAAATTTTACCTCAGGTTCAAGAGTTCAAAAAAAGTTATGTGCCAGAACTCACAGAACCACCATAAAATTGACAGATACCACAACTGTTTTTACAAAACAAAATAAAAACATTTTCTAACATTCTAAGGTTAGTTTAAAACTCAGTTCTGTGAGTTCCCAGGCAAAAATATTGATAAGCTATCAGTCTCAGTAAGTGGCAAAGCTCTTAGAAAACAGACTTGTAAAAGTACCAAACCTTAAGAAAATTAAGATATGGCATAAGTCTGCTGCAGTCTAAAGACACCCTTCTAAAACACCAGCTTGAACCAGCTTGAACAGCAAAAGCAACATTAAATTTCTAGTGTTCTTTGCAATTTACACGCTCTACCTTCCAGCAGCTATAGTATAAGCTAGTTAAGGTACATCCATGTGTGTTGCAATCACACATGCTAACTACAGCGCAGACATTGCTTCAAACTGATTTATTTCAGACTTATACTGGAGCAATCTCATTAACCTCAACCAAATAAACTCCCTGGTTTATTTATTCTCTACTTTGACCTGAGCCTATTTCATCACACTGCCGTTAGGTCTGCCAGTGCATAACAATGAAAAGTGACTATTCCAGCTCATTTTTCACACCCACCTTGCACACGGCCTACTAACAAGTCCTAATAACAGATTTTCATTCTCATTACCACAAACTTAACTCTAACATGCTTCTCCCCAACTTCTGCAAGCATGCTTCCAAAATATCCACTGGAATTCAGTGAAGCCCCATCATTTCTTTAATGCCCAAACCACTATTTTAGGGTGCTAGACTCCAGCTTTAGGGATCGAAAGACATATAGGAATAGAATGTTAGTCTACTGCTAGCCAGCTACCTTGAAATCACCTTTAACTAAAACCAGGTTAAGACAAAAGCAACCAGAAGTATTTATTCACAAAACCCCTGACAGACAGCATAGTTACAAAGGTTTACGAAGACTCAGGTATACACGGCAATTAAGACAACCACGCATCTATTTACATAGCTGCTAGAATAGTTCCAAAGTCTCATCCTTTTGGGAGCCAGCTGTTGGATTACACGTTTTATTGCCCACAGCTGAGGATCTGGGTCTTGTGCAATCCCGTGCCCTCAGATTCCACTGGGAACCCAAAATTTCTTTTGTAGCTCAGTCCATCTTTGGGGTTATCCAGGATGTGGTTACACAACATCATCTCTGGCACTGAAAGCCAGCTTAAGAAGTTATCCTGTCTGTTTCCTTCCCTTGTCCCACTTGTTCCAAAAAAGAAAAAACAGTTTTATTTTAACGCGGGTCACAGTTGTGATACAGTCCACAGCACAGCCTTACAAAAAGCTGTTGTGTTTACAAAACCAAGGGAGCAGTAAATATCAGTGTTTGCTGAGAGGCTGAGGAAAGAGGCAGTTTAAGAGGACACTTAATACACACCATGAAAACAACCACCTCTAGCTTTCTCTTATATCTCTGGGACTTTATGGTTTATAATTCCTCACATAAAGGCCAAAACTTTTTCTCTGCTTGTATTCCCACCAATTTTTCCTAGCATTAGGAATTCTTCTGCCTCTTGGCCATCAATTGCTAAGTAGGTATAGTTTGCTTTCTACTGCTACAAAGAGCAAAACCTCAAGGCATCGAAACATACATATTTAGAAAAAAAAAAGTCTATGCATAGCAGACAATTTGTCAATGTAATAAAAATAAATCTGTTTCTTTAAAACTGCATAAACCTAATTTTACAAGACAATAGAAACTGAAGACATTTCCATGTACACGTTACTATATGATTATAATATATTCCACTATAAATTAAAAAACGAAACTTCTACTGGTACAAAAAAGAATCCAAAGAGAGAACCTGTATTACCAGTGCTGCAAAGTATGGCAAAATAATGCCAGGAGTAAGACTGGAAACTCCAGTTATGACTTCCAAAATTATTTTGTAAGGGAAGCAGTTCTTCCCATGGTACATCTCATACTGAGAGGAAATGTCCTAGTAGTTTGATGATAAAATTGAAAAACATGCAGGCTTTTAGGTTCACCAATCATCTTGGCAGTCTTCACAAAACCTATAAAATAGAAGTAGCTTGGCTTTGTGTCCAATTTTGATTCTTTCAACTCAAGCTGCACCAGGGGAGGTTTAGATTGGATATATGGAAAAATTTCTTCTCGGAGAAGGTGACCAGGCATTGGAACAGGCTGCCCAGGGAAGGGGTGGAATCACCGTCCCCTGAAGAGTTCAGGAACTGTGTAGATGAGGCCCTCAGTGGCATGGTTTAATGGTGGTCATGGCAGTCCTGGGGTAAAGCTGGACTTGATCTTAAAGGTCTTTTCCAACTTAGCTGATTCTATGATTCTAAAACAAAAAGGTTTAAAAGGTCTCACTAATTCAACTCCTCCTACTTACTCAATTTTCTAAGGACAACAATTTGCTTTCTCTACCTTTGTAGACCAGGGAGTGGAATAAGCATGTTTTTGATTCTGCTTGTCCCTGAGGGCATGCCCCCTCACACAGACCAGTTGCTATTTGGACCCAGCTCCTGATTTCCAAGCACACGAGTACTCCTTCATATAGGCCGGATACAACAAACAGTAAGTGGCTTTATTTTCCCTCTGCACTTTGGCAGCCTTTTGCTCTTTTGCTACAAGAACTAAGAGAGAGATGGGTATTGCTATCCCCTGCAACTGTATTACAGTTAACTTATGAAAAACATAATCCAGTACTGCTACATTCTGCAGAACCAGAACCGAGCATTAAAGAATGTCAGAATTCTCCACAACTGGGAAATGCCACATAAGAGATTTTGGCTGGCCTGTACTGCCTTCTGTAGTATGCAGTACAACAACTGTACCACAGACTATCTTTTTTTCTGAACACTGTCTTCCAACACCAACCCTCACTTGAAAGCTGTATTTTTAAGAGGCTTTTATCTTTGTAACCTCAGAGCCTCCTACATTATTTACCACCTCAATAGGTTTCCAAAGCACCCTTTTAACTCACTAAAACGCCCCTCTTTTATTAGGAATTAGTGCTTGTTTTCCAATAGCCTTTGTCCTCAAATGCTGTGCTCAAAGTCAAGTTTTTACCTAACACATTCAGTAAGACCCAGACACCACCTTCAGCCCTATCTCTGTAACTGAATCCAGCCAAGCAATCCCATACTTTCATGTTGAAGTTAACAAGGCTCCCAATCTGAATGCACTTGAACTCAGACCTCTAAAAATAGTTTGAGAAATACAGTACCAAGCTTACTGTATATTTTACATGTACCACGATTAGACACTTAAAACTCAAAGCTTTTCTTACTTCATGAGCTTCATGAGGATCAAAATTGAGAGCTAGCCAAGCAAAAATACCAGAAGACAGATAACATTTAATGCCAACAAATACGAAATAAAGAACTCTTGAAAGAACAATTTGCATGAAAGAATAATCCCACATGACACTGAATTTTAAGGCAAATATATGCCCTGAAGTGTGTTTTAAGTAAACTGGGCTGCATCAAAAGCAGCGTGACCCACAGATCCAAGGAGGTGATCCTGCCCCTCTACTCTGCTCTCGTGAGACCTCACTTGGAGTATTGTGTGCAGTTCTGGTGTCC